>SJYT01012599.1:211626-233472 GCA_006410635.1 Cephalophus harveyi
GAAGAGTTGACTCATTGGAAAAGACTCTGATGCTGGGAGGGATTGGGGGCAGGAGGAGAAGGGGACGACCGAGGATGAGATGGCTGGATGGCATCACTGACTCGATGGATGTGAGTCTGAGTGATCTCCGAGAGATGGTGATGAACAGAGAGGCCTGGTGTGCTGCGTTTCATGGGTTTGCAAAGAGTCGGACACGACTGAGTGACTGAATTGAACTGAATGCAGAACAGTGAGTTACTGCTTTATCCAACTTAGTTGTGCTTCATTATAAGTTTTAACATGGTGAACAACTGACAGTAGAGTTAAAACGTCAGTTCTGTCATTTGTCTTTTTGGTATTATCTTTTATCTGCCCTTTTCCATTTTGTAAAGTTTCGTGAGAGCTAGGCATGTCCAGCTGCTGCCATATGACTCTTTAGATATTAGACAGATGGTGGTTTTCTTTTGGTTTCTATGATTAAGAGGACCAGAAGTTCAACTCAGGTTCTAGTTCTCTCTTTATTTCTTCCTAGTTTACTGTCTAAGGTTTAGGGGTAATTTGGGGGTAGCAGAAAGAATGAAAATGAATCCAAAGCTAAATATTGGTAAGAAACAAGTCTTAGCACATGTGGGTTGCACTTCACACACAGGTCTAAACTGCACACACAGGTCTAAACTGCACACACAGGCCTAAGCTGCGGTTTGAAGCGTCTGTAGCTTGTGCTATGAGGAATAATATTAGAATCACAGGTCGATCATTTTAACATTGATCAGTGTCCTCTGCTCATTTGCTGGGAGTTGGATTCCTGAGATGACATTTTAGAGGCAAGGTTGGAACTACTGATCATCTTGTCCATAATCCTGTGTCTCCCTTAGTTCTCTCTGTCTGAAGAGATAGCATACCTCAACAGTTACCGACACTAAACTCCTAGAAATGATCCCTGACTTTCACTTCTCACATTCAACATGTCTTCACACCCTGAAAAATTTTCTGCATCTTTGCTACTACTGTTTTACTTCTCTCCCAGTCAAAATAACAGTAGTCTAAATGGTATTTTTAAAATATTACAATAACATTTTTTAATTGGAAATACATTTTAGGCCTTTAGAAAGTTCCAAAAATAGTGTAAGAGTTCTCATATATCCTTCACCCAGCTCCCCCTAATGTTAACGTCTTCAGTTCAGTTCAGTTCAGCTCAGTTCAGTTCAGTTGCTCAGTCATGTCTGACTCTTTGCGACCCCATGGACTGCAGCATGCCAGGCTTCCCTGTCCATCACCAACTCCAGAGTTTTCTCACACTCACGTCCACTGAGTCGGTGATGCCATCCAACCATCTCATCCTCTATTATCTCCTTCTCCTACCTTCAATCTTTCCCAGCATCAGGGTCTTTCCCAATGAGCCAGTTCTTCATCAGGTGGCCAAAGTTTTGGAGTTTCAGCTTCAGCATCAGTCCTTCCAGTGAATATTCAGGACTGATTTCCTTTAGGATGGACTGGTTGGATCTCCTTGCAGTCCAAGGGACTCTCAAGAGTATTCTCCAACACCACAGTTCAAAAGCATCAATTCTTCAGCGCTCAGCTTTCTTTATACTTGTAGAAAACAGACAAATCCAAAATTGAGAGGCATTCTACAAAAGATCTGACCCAGTACTTTCAAAATGTCAAGGTCATGAAAGACAAAGGAAGGCTGAGGACTAAGGAGACAGGACAATGAACCGTAATGTGAGATCCTGGATTCATAAGACAGTGTTAATGCCTTACATAACCATTTACGGAAACAAGGAAATTAACATCGATGCAAGATTATTACTAAGGTAACAGACCTCACTCAACTCGCAGCAGGCTTCCCACGCACCGTTTCCGGTCTCGGATCCAGTCCAGGATCTCACATGGTGGTTATCTGTCGTGTCTCCTTGCTCCTCAGCCTTTCTTCGTCTTTCATGACCTTGACTTTTTGAAAAGTACTGGTCAGATCTTTTGTAGAATGCCCCTCAATTTTGGATTTGTCTGTTTTCTACAACGAGATTTAGGCTGGGCATTTTTGGCAAGAAAATCATGACAGAGAGTGATGTCATGCCCTTCCTAATATTATATCATATCAAGGGGACTAAATATCTCATTAACAATATAAATCAAACCATGTCGCAGACCTTCCGTGGTTTTCCAGTTCTCTGAGAGCCTAAGTCCCTGCAAATTCTAGTCTCCTGTGGACTTTAATTCATGCCTCTTGCAAGGACAAATACAAATGAAAAATAGCAGGCTTGATTCTCCCTGCTGAAAATAAGGGAAGAGACTTCCTCCTGCTCTCTGTTCTTAGAGCATTTATTTAGAGCACTTGCAATTGTTTAATTATTTCTGCTGTCTCTTTGAAACGTCAGTGTCCAGGAAGAGAGGGCCCCATCTCCTAGTTTCTGTGGGAGGGAAGGAGCCTAGCTTCAGTGGTGCCTCGCTCCCTGTTCCAAAACTACCTCTTGTCATAAAGAGAAGTTAATTTTTCCTTTGGATAAAGCCAATTAGCTAACACAGATGGTCACCCCAACTACTGAGTAAATTTGGGAAGAACTATGTGTGACAAATGTGCCGTCAAGTCCTCTTCCTTGCCTGGCTGTTGTTTATCTTGAGAACATGTATGGAAAGGGTTGATCTGCTGGATTCCATGAAAGGGGGGACGTCTTGCCATCTTTATAATCTCTTAGTGGACTGCCTGTAATGAGTGTCACATTCTGACTTAAGGCTAATTCAGTAATAAAATTGTTTTCTTTCTCTTCTACATTTGTTGAGAGGTTTCCTGGATTGGGAGAAAAAAATTATTTTTAATTATATTTTCCCATCACTTCTCCATTGACTTATGTTCACATTTTGAAAAACACCCAACTGTTGCTTGTGATAACTGACCTCCACCAGAAACTCTCCACCTTCCTCCACCTCTTTAAGGGATTCCTTCCGATCCTTAGGACTGAGCTCAGATGTAATCTCAATTTGTAGAAGTCTTGACAAACTAGTTTTTAGCAGTTTGTATTGAATGAACATGTAAAATAATTATATAGAGGAAGCAACAAGCCTTTCCCTTTTCCAGGGGATCTTCCCAACCCAGGGATTCAACCCCTGCATCACAGGCAGATTTGTTAACATCTGAGCCACCAGGAAAGTCCTTCAGGGGAAGCAGGGACTATGATACATGAATATGCCTTCATCCTTGAATAAAAATAGGTCCTTATGCTTGTTTTTCTAACAGGAAATCCACAATGTATTTTAAAAAACCCACTCAAATATTTCAGGAAACTTTTCATGCTAATTCTGGATACAGCTGTGGCCATTTGAATTGTAACACTGACTAATTGGCGAGTGTGAACATCAGTTAGTCCTGAATAAAAGACAGGAGACTAATGCCCAGAGGGAGGAGGTGAGGATTCAGATCAGTTAGCAAATCTACTGGGAATCTTCACATCCTCATAGAGGAAGCTTCGGGGTTAGGCTGACATTTGAAGAAAGGCTGAAGACAGTGTTGCTCAACGTTGAGCGTGCTTTGGAGGGCTTGCTTAACACAGGCTGCTCGGCCTCATCTTCAAAGTTTCTGAGTTGGCAGGCAGGGGCGGGACCCAAGGACTTGCATTTCTAAGACTTCCAGGAGATGCTGCTATAGCTGCCCTCAGCTGGCACTTGGAGAATCATTGCTTTAAACTGTAGCATGGCTAGAATGCACGGATGGAATGTATTTAAAACAATCTGTGGGGAGTTGACAATGCTTTCTTTTTAAAATTAAACAGATGTTACGGTTTTATTTTATTTTTTTTAAGTTGCCAAGGAGTGCTCTCTTTTTCACATGTTCCCCTTCTCAGGTCCCCATCTGTTTCCATTCTTACTTATTGAGCTCATAACAGGTATGCACATTGCTTCACTGAATCTCCATGCGTGCATGCTAAGTGGCTTCAGTTATGTCTGCCTCTTTGTGACGCTATGGACCGTAGCCCGCTAAGCTCCTCTGTCCGTGGGACTCTCCAGGCAAGAACACTGGAGTGAGTTGCTGTGCCCTCCTCCAGGGGATCTTCCCGACCCAGGGATTGAACCTGCATCTCTTACCCCTCCTGCATTGGCAGGTGGGTTCTTTACCACTACAGCCACCAGGTAAAGGTAAATGTGATTATCTCCATGTTACTGAAGAAAACTTTGAGCTTCAAGGTTGCCTGATACAAGGCAGCCTCCAGGTAGACGGCCCAGTGGCGTACCCCAGTCAGCGACACGGCTGGAATGCAGCCGGGCTCTCTGACTCCAGAGAGCCTCTTTTCACTCTGCTGCTTCTCAGCCTGGGAAAATTCAAGTTAACTTTTACAAATTTAGTTTTTGGTTGCACTGTGCACTGCTTTGTGGGATCTTAGTTCCCCGACCAGGGATCACACCCATACCCTTGCAATGGAAGTTCTTAACCCCTGGACAGCCAGGGAAATCCCCCCCAAATAGATTTTTTTCCCCCCATTACCAGGGATCGAGCCCCAAGTGGGAGTGCCGAGTCCTGACCACTGGACCACCGGGGGAGTCCCTCAAATTAATTTTAATCTAAGACTAATGGGAAGCACCTTGAGGAGTTATAAAGCTAATGGAGAAATTACTCGTGACATTGACATTAACCTTTTCCAACACAGAGGCTGTTTAAGATTTTTAAAAAGTCCTAGTGTGAAGTATAGCATCTAGGTACCTTATTACCCAAGAAAGGCAGTGGATTAGATTTCCAAGGGAGTTGGAATATTTTAAAGTTAACTCTGGAAAAAATCTCATTTTTTATATGAATCTGTGTAAGTTATTTAAGTGGCAAAAGCAAATTGATTTTTTTTTGTATAATTTTCTACATGAGTCAATGAATTTTCTATCAAGAGACACCAAGCTGAAGAGGTTCTCCTTAATATCCAAAGAATGCATGGGTCACCTTGAAAAATCTCTGAAAAAACTAGTTACAAGAAGCAAATGACTGAGTTTATAATTGTTTCCCTTTCTCTATGCCAAAATTGATGGCCAGTTGGAAGGCATTAAAATCTAGTGCACACTGACACTATTTATAGGGTCTTGATGTTTTAGATTTGTATGAGACCATTCATCCTAGGATCATAAAAGTGGTTGTTAAAATTTATAACATATTAGTCTGATTAACACTGAGATGGGTAAAAATAAAGGATTGAGGAGAAATATTTATTTCACAAGGGTAGGGACTTTAATATACAGAAAGCTGCATAAATCTGCAGATGTTCTAATTAGATTCAGCTGAACTGCTTCAGAATGCAGGATAACATGGATTTACTCTGCCAACAACTAAGAATAACTTTTCTGATGCAAAAAAAAAAGTTCAAGTTTCAATATTGAAACATAAAATACCCCAGCCCAGGGGACAGATTCTTTTCACATCAATTTCTTCATTGGCTCACGTTCTTCTAGCGCTTAACGTTCCTTCTTTATTATATGACTTAAACAGAATGAGCTACGTGGTACCCCAGTGGTACTCTTCTCAGGCCATAGAACCTGAAATCTTATTTCCTGTTAATAGTTGAACATTAACCTTAGATCGCCAGAATACCATCAAGCAAGTTATTCATATGACGTTTAATTTACAATCAGGGAGCTGTTTAGGCCATAAGAAAATGTGACTCATGAAGAAGATGACATTAGGAATCAAGGGATGCATTTCTTGGATATTTTTGTCAGTTGACTTCCATTTTTTTTCTTCTATATATATATATATATATATATATATATATATATTATACATATTTAATCTCGGGAAGCTATTCCTGCGTGCCGGTAGGGTAAATCTGTGTCATTCTTCATTCAGAAGTAGTTCTGCAAATCTTATCAGAACACTTGCTGAGGACCAAGTCACAGCCAGGAGGAGGCATCAGTCCTCTTCCATCTTGGGAATCCTGCTTGATCCCAGGGGCACGGGGTTGCTGCCTTCAGAAATTCCTGCAACACCGGGTTTTATGCTTCCATAGAACCTGGCTGTCAGTTTCAGCTGAGTGTTTCAACAGTTCCAGTTCTGGACAGGCAAGGGGAAGGAGGATGTTGCTTTCCAAAGGATGTCAAGGAGAAATGTGACATAGGTTGGGTGTACAATCTTGTGTTCCATCGACTGCTCCTTAGACAAACCGACCTTTGGTCAATATTCTCTCAATTATATTTGTTTAAGCCAAGCTGTTGGCCTTAATTAAAATGTTGGCAGGCAGTCTTCTTGTGAATTTATGCCAAGGATTTGTAATAATCTCCTTGTTTTATGATTTCCCATTTTGAATAGTGAAAGAATAATTTCATAAGCCCTTCTGAAGGAGAGTATCTGCATATGACAATTTTATCTCTTTATAATCTTTTCTGATCCCTGCAAATTTGTGTGGAACAAAAAAATACACCACCCAAATATGCTGTGTTTTAAGTTGTTAATAAAAACAATATAGTTGTGAAAGGCATTTGCAGGAAATTGATTTGAAATCGATGAAATAAATGTGGTGTAAGCATTACTTTACAACCTTAGGAACAATGAATATAAAACATCGACATTATTTATAGACTTGCCAGCTGCCTATTACTATAGGATCAGAGTCAAGAATGCTATAAACTATGTAGACCCATGACTTTGAATTTACGTTTAACCCTTATGTGTCTAGTATCTAAGACAAATACGATATTACCTTGTTTCTCTTTTAATCCTAATTGATATTTTTAAAAAGCTGATCACTGATGTAAAATAAAACCAAACCTCAGATGGACAAAACTAGTCACTGATGTTGAAAAACAGACAGTACCAGTAACAGAGACAGAGCTCGGCACATGTGGGCTCCACATCCTGCAGCCGCCTATTCATTTACGGGGCATTCTTCTTTCTCCTCTCTCTTCCATCAAAGGGCCAATTGAGAATAAAAGAGATGGAACTGAACAAGCTCATTAGACTGATTTGCCGTACACGATACGAGGAACTTTTGGCAGACAAGTTTCAACGTGGGTAAAACGAGTGTGAGAACGATTAGTGCCTTTTCTCCTTCCAAGACAGTTCTCCCCCGTAGCATGATTGACACACGATTTCCCCCGTAGCTGATGACACAGCTGCATGATTGGCAGAACCTGATATGCCAGAGCTAGGAGAAGGTCCAGGGAGACCAGCTCCTCAGCAACGATCAGATGCTCTCAGTCCCGGAAAGCCAATTCCTCAGCTCTCAGGGCATGTCCAACTGGCAGCCTCTTGCCCTTTGCTGGGCTCAGGCCTGGGTCAAGGGGCTTCTAAACTGTAATAATCATCTTTCAGTCTTTATTTCCTTAGTTCACTGGGACATCAAAGGCTGACTCCAAGTCACCCCTTGGTTCTCAGTCCTGAGACTGATTCACCAAGCTAGGTTTCTGTTGGGACAGTGTCATACCAGCAGATACATAATTTTTCCTTTATCTTAAGCTCCAAAGTAAATAATTTGCCCATTACTTGCTATCTCTACACAAAAACATCTGGCCCCTGTGAACTGAGTCTTAGAAATAAAATTGTATTGGTAATAATAGAGTGATGCGTGTACTTGAATCTGGCAGAAGCACTTTAGAAATAGAGAACACCCTTATGGGACGAGAGAACAGAAGAGGTGTGTTCTCTTCGCCTCTTCTGAATTAAAGGGATTTCATTGTGGTCACGGGCTTTCCTTCAAGGCTGGGTTTCTACTCTTAGTCCATCTCCTTTTGTTGTTCTCATTTGCATATAATCTCAGTTGTATGGCACAAATCAGAGAAGAGAGTCTGGCTTTTGCCTTTGAATCTTTCACAAGGTAACTGAAGAAAAGAATGAATTTTTAGATTATTCTCTCACTAACCATGTCTGGTCTTCCCAGGTGGTGCTAGTGGTAAAGAATCCACCTGCCCAGGCAGGAGACGTAAGAGATGTGGGTTTGATCCCTGGATCGGGAAGATCCCTTGGAGGAGGGCGTGGCAACCCACTCCAGTGTTCTTGCCTGGAGAATCCCATGGACAGAGGAGCCTCGTGTTGCAAAGAGTCAGACACGACTGAAGCGACTGAGCAGGCAGGCATGCACCCAAGTTTGCCCCCACCTTAAATAGTATCTACTTGACTTTGTACAGTCTAGACTGTTTACACTCATTAGCAGGCTGGGCAGGTCTCCTGGATCTTCGCGGCTGGGAGGTGTGACGTCAGGTTCTCCTCTGATAGGGTTTGGAGAGAGCTGGAGCTGCAGGTCGGGGAGAAGGACGTGCCGTGGGATGCGGCCGTATTGTCCCCTCACCTGGTAACAGTCTCAGAACAGCAGCACATTCGGCTCCCAGGATAGAAGCAGGTGTTTTGCTTTAATTAAGACCAACAAAGACTTTTCTGTTCTCAATAGGCTTATATTTTTAGACACTAAGGTAAGGAGGAAGAGAACATTATCCCATTCTGTGTGCAAAAATAAAGATTCAGCATGAGCTGCATAATTAAGAACTGAAAAGGGGAAAATGCAATTCAATTAAAACTGACAGAATAATACATGGAATCAGTGGCTTTATTTGGTGTTTAATGATGATACTGTTTTCATTTTATTATACATGAGTCATAACCAGCTTTGCCTTAGTTTAATTGTATTCCTTACAGAGTAAACTGAAGTATGCAATTTGCAGTAGGCTCATCAATTAAAAAGAGGCTATTTAAGATCATTATAAATTGATCCCTGAGACGGAAACTAAATTTTTCCCATTCCAATATATAAGTTTATTGGAATGATGAAAAATTTTAGGCAGGGGGAGGCGGGAGAGAGGCATTGGTGGGGGAGATGTGGAGCAGTGTGCAAAGGACAAAGCCTGATTTCAAAGAAAAAAATACAATGATAGTAAGTATGTTTTCCAGTGGAGAAAATGATACAGCAGTATATATTTGATCCAGTGAGCTGAACAAAATACGATGAGATTTTAGACAGGAGAGGAAATGCTAGATTGAACTGCCTATATGAAATGAATCACGGTATTGGCACCAAATCGAGTGGAACAGAGAGATGGCATTGCTATATATGGCCATAATGCCATAGAGATTTTAAAACTGGGACATGGGACCCAAAGAAAGCAGAAGAGAGCTAAGTGTTAGACTACTGAGTACATCATGTATCAGTGGTGGAATATGGAACATGTTGCTGTTAGGCGCTTTAATCAGAGAAGACTTCTCAGATGCTCTACCCGGTAGGGTGGGTTCATCGCCAGAGCCCTCTGAATGCGGCTGAGGCCTGGACGTGAGTTCGCAGTGGACACCGAATCGTGAGAGGGAGCGGTGAACGCCGAGCCATGCCGGGGTCCGGAGCCGACGGGGTGGTCGCTGCAGAACACCTCCATCTGACGTCTCTGCTCAGCTAGCTGTGATAAAAGTTTTATATTCCTCATGCTTGACTAAATTTCAGTCCTGCTATGTAAACCAACAGACTAAAGCACTTTTAACTGCTCTGCTCTCCTCGAGATGATAATAGCTTGAATCTGGGAAGAGAGTAGTTTCTTCTCGTCAGAGAGTCAAAGGGGACACCCTGTCCTCCTTGAAGGACGAGTACCAGGTCGTGCTTGGGTAGACTAGGTTTCACCTAGGAATTCTCCTGCCGGAAGAACTCTGTGGCCAGAGGGGAGAGAAGTATTTCCTGGAATATGGGGAGTTTGCAGGGGGAGGGCAAGTGTATGGGGGAGGGCAGAGTGTAGGCGGGTCCCAGGAAAAGTCTTAGGGGCAGAGCCAGCCACCCAGAAACTCGAAGATGCCGAGATCGGGGTGATCTGGTCCCTGCATCGTGGGTAGATGCCCACGGAAGCAGCAACAGCCGGCAGCATATGAGGCAAATGGGCTCATGGATCGCTTCACGGGATTCTGGTGCCCTAGCCTGGCACCAAGGCCTGAGCACGTGCTGGATCCCAGGAATGTAAACTGCAGAGAGAACGGCCAGTTTTGAAGGGACTGTGCAGAGAGCCAGAAAGGAATGTCTTGGGGAGACTTCATGTAGATGAATGGCAAATGCCCCGAGCAGGGTCTTTCTGCTATGAAAGCTCTCCCTGTCCTCAGAAAGCTAGGCCAGCCCTGGGCAAAGTGGAATTGCTGACTGCTGGGAATTAACCGCCCACCACTCGCACAGAATGGAGGCTCAGAAAGGAAGTGGGGTGAAGGAACACTGAAGCTGCCCATCTGAATTCGTGCAGTGAGGCTCCTACTTGCTTCATGGGGAGGCACTTTCTGGATTCGGCAAATATTCACAGCGTGGATTTTATTACAAACTCTAGTTTGTACAGGGGCTTCCCTGATGGCTCAGGTGGTAAAGAATCGTTGTGCAATGCAAGACTGGGGTTTGATCACTGGGCTGGGAAGATCCTCTGGAGAAGGGAATGGCTACCCACTCCATTATTCTTGCCTGGGAAATCCCATGGAGAGGAGCCTGGGGGGCTACAGTCCACTGGGTCACGAAGAGTCGAACATGACTTGGCGACTAACACTCTCAGAGTTTGCACCAATCCTAGAATTAAAGCCAAGTCATTTGGAGATAATTTGTGTAAACTGTGGGAGAACTGACAACCAGAAATGAGGTTGACTCTCAGAAGTCACTGTTGATTTTGGAAATGTCAGTGGCTGTGATGAGGCTGAGTTTGAAAAAATACAAAAGTGATTTTTTAAACTTTCAGGGAAGGAGTAAAACATGGTTTTCAGGAGAAAGAAGGAGTAGGTGAATGTATCCTTAGAGGTCTTTCTTTAAAAATTCATTTTAAAATTTTAGTTAATTAAATTACTGAGGTTTAGAATACCTAGAAATGGTGAGTTCTGACTATGATTTTTTAAAATTTATTTTATTGAGATATAGTTGATTTACAATGCTGTGTTAATTTCTGTAAATCATGTATGCTCAGTTATACATATATATGAATATTTATCTTTTTCATATGGTTATTACGGATATTGAGTATAGTTCCCTGTGCCTTACAGCAGGACCTTGCTGTTTACCCATTCTCTCTATAACTTTCTCTCTATAATATATATATGTATATATTCTCAGTGCAGTAGTTTGCATCTGCTAATGCCAAACTCCCGATCCGCCCCCAGCCCCAGCCCCCTTGGCCGACACAAGTCCCTCTTCTGTGTCTGTGAGGGTTCCTGTCTCAGTTCTGTTGTGTCCTGTTTGAGATTCAACATATAAGTGACGTCAGGTGGTGTCTGTCTCTCTCCTGGTTTACTTCACTTAGAAGGATAAAGTCCGTTCATCTCACTGTGGTGGCGTTGTTTGATTCTTTTCTGAGTCTGAGTAGTATTCCTGGCTGTGTGTGTGTGTGTGTGTGTGTGTGTTAAGTGTCTGAGTAGTATTCCAGGCTGTGTGTGTGTGTTAAGTGAGTAGTATTCCTGGCTGTGTGTGTGTGTGTGTGAAGTGAGTAGTATTCCTAGCTGTGTGTGTGTGTGTGTGTGTGTGTTAAGTGTCTGAGTAGTATTCCTGGCTCTGTGTGTGTGTGTGTGTTAAGTGTCTGAGTAGTATTCCTGGCTGTGTGTGTGTGTGTGTTAAGTGTCTGAGTAGTATTCCTGGCTGTGTGCGTGTGTGTGTTAAGTGTCTGAGTAGTATTCCTGGCTGTGTGTGTGTGTGTGTTAAGTGTCTGAGTAGTATTCCTGGCTCTGTGTGTGTGTGTGTGTGTTGTGCGTGTGTGTGTGTGTCTCACATCTTCACCCACGCACCTGTCGATGGGCATCGAGTGTGTCTCCGCACCTGGGCTGTTGTGAATAGTGCAGCTGTGGGCACTGGGCTGCGTGTGTCTGTTCACACTGCAGCGTTTCCTGGGTTTGTGCTCAGGGCCACACGGCAGCTCTAATCCTGGGTTTGAGGAACCTCCATACTGTCTTCCATGGAGCCTGCACCGATTTACATTCCTGTCAACAGTGGAGGAGGCTCCCTTTCCTCTACATCCTCTCAAGCATTTGTTATTTGTAGGCTTTTAATAACGGCGATTCTGGCTGGTGGGAGGTAGCACCTCATTATAGTTTTGACTTACATTTCTCTAATAATTAGCGATGATTAGCGTCTTTTCATGTGCCTATTGGCCATCTGTACGTCTTCTTCGGATAAATGTCTATTTAGGATTTCTGCCCGTTTTTTGAGTGGGCTTTTTTTTTGTTGTTGTTGCTATTGAATTGTATGAACTGTTTGTATATTTTGGAAATTAAGCCCTTGTCAGTTGCATTATTTGCAAATATTTTCTTCCTGTTAGTAGGTTGTCTTTTGTTTCTGTGTTTGGTTTTCTTTGCTGTTTAAAAGCTTAAGTCTGATTAGGTTCTATTTGTCCATTTTTGCCCATATTTTCTTGCCTTGGGAGACTGACCTAAGAAAACACTGGCGCAGTTTATGTCAGAGAATGCTTTGCCTGTGTTCCTTTCTAGGAGTTTTATGATGTCACGTCTTATATCTAAGACTGGAAGCCATTTCGAGTTGATTGTTGTGTGTGGCGTGAAGGTGTATTCTAACTCCAGCGACTGACATGTGTCTGTTCAGCTTTCCCAGCTCCACTTGCTGAAACACCGTCTTTTCCCCATTGTGTATTCTTGCTTCCTTTGTCAAAGATTAATTGACCATAGGTGTGTGAGTTTATTTCTGAGTGCTCTATTCTGTTGCACTGATCCATATGCCTGTTTCTCCATATGATTTTCATAGCTTCTAATCTGGACTGTGATTTTTCTAAATGAACGGATAGTTACTATTTCAGGAAAAGAAAGGGCAATTTGCAGTAGCAGCAACAACAGTGAGCATACTTTTCTTTAGTCTAAGAAACAGCTATCACAGTTACAAGTGAATTGAATATCCCTTCAGCGATGCTTGCTCCTAACTTTCCAGTGATGCATCCTTCCACATATACACAAACACACACACAGGAGTGGAGATACCACCTATGGGCAGAGAGGGGGGAACCAGACTTCACTACACAGCTCGTGCATGGACTCAGAGGGGCATGCCTCCTAGGATTACTGGGAAAATACACATTCTTCTTTACATCTTTTTGATTTGCTTTTCTAAAAAGAAATGGGCATTTTGTCACAGAGTATCCCCATAAGTAGATCCCACATCTGGCAATGAAGACAAAAGCAGTGTTCAGAGAATGTGCGGGGTTTCAGGAAAGAACCTGGCAGTGGAGGTTAAGTCTTGGAAGGTACCCGTTGGCCTCTTGACACAGACATAAATCCTGGGGATATATGACCATGACTAGGGGCCAGACTGGGATCCAGCAGCCAGAGACGACCAGTTACACACCCAGTTATGTGACAGTCGACAGAGTCCTTCCGGGTAACATGCTTTAAAAGAACAGCCTTCCTGTCACATGGATAACTAATGGAGGGGAGGAAAGCTTTCAAAGGTGTCCACCCCGCTGTACCAGTTTCTATGACTTTATAAGCTGGTCTAGCCTTGTTGACTTGGCTGAGCCCCAGCATGGATAAGAAGGATGCTGGAGGCAGGTGGAGACAAGGGCAGGTGGGTGAGGACCTCAGGGGCAGGTGGGTGAGGACCACAGGGGGAGGATCACAGGGGGAGGTGGGGGAGGACCACAGGGGGAGGACCACAGGGCAGGTGGGTAAGGACCACAGGGGCAGGTGGGTGAGGACCCAGAGGGGCATCTATGGCTCGGAGGCCGTGGGCAGGGGTAGCATTTTTATAATGAGAGTATTGGCACAAGTCAGCAGAACAGATTTGAAGCTGTGATCAGAGACATTTTTTTTTTTTTTGGTAATGTAACAATTTGGAGAAGGGAATATACAGATAAATGAGACAAAGTCCCTGGCTTCAAGAACCTGGCGTTGGAGGAGGTCGAGGGGATGTGCAGAGTATGAAAACAGGTCAGAAACCTAAAGCACCAGTAGGGTCTGAGCCATGTGGTGAGCGAGACGCCAGCAGACTGTTAGCCAAGGCAAACAATTGCTTCCGAAGGGGCATGAAGTCTTGGCGCTGACTTGTTTATCTCTTATTAGGCGGCTGGGCCCCCGGGTGGCTCAACGGTAAAGAACTGGGCTGCCATTGCAGGAGGCATGGGCTCAACCCCTGGGTCAGGAAGATCCCCTGGAGAAGGAAACGGCAGCCCGCTCCAGGGTTCTTGCCTGGGAAATCCCATGGACAGAGGAGCCTGGCAGGGCTATCGTTCACGGGGTCGCAAAAGAGTCGGACGCAACTAAGCCAACAAAGAAGGGATCTTACTTCCAGAGATGTCGAGTGATCTGATGGAGATCCACCAGCTTAAACCTGCTCCCTCAACTTCACTATGCACATAAACACACGTGCACACCTGTTTTCTGCTATGTCAAATGCCTTTGAAATGTATTATTTTAAAAGTTATATACCTGGTCAAGAAAAAGGTTACATGAGCTTGCGAACACAGTGGAAAATAATATGTAAAAGAAGGCACATACACTTATATCCAGTACAAAATGAGCTGTTGACTAAATATTGACTATGAATTTTCAACCACCCACTATCCACAGGTGCCAGTCTGCCTGCAGTTACACACAATTTATATAATATGTATCTGATGCCAAAATACACAGTAAATTTCTTGAATTCTTTAAAAATAAAATCGTTAGCCACCTTGAGCCACTGTAGTCTTCGCCTCAGTGTCTTTCAGTTTTCCCAAGTGAGATCACAAAAACCTAATTTGGAGAAATGGGCTGGGCTCTACAAATAGGCTTGGATTCCACACTGAGTTGGCAGATAATCATTGATTATTGGCCAACACAACTTCAAATTTAACAGATAGAATGTTGAGCTGGGACCCGTGGAATGAAACGTGATAATCATGGGGAGCAAACGTCTGCCCTGAGTGCCACAGCTGGTTAGGGGTGGATTGGACGGGCTTTGTGGTGCGCTGCGTAGAAAGCCTAGGAGAAGAGAGGATGAAGAGGAAACCGGTCTTTCTCTTTTTGGTTTATAGTGAAATTGGAAAGAAAGGGGAACTATTTTAGGGCCATGGCAAGATGGATTGAGAAGTAGACAGCTGGAATCAGCCATTCAATGTAGAGTTTTTTGTTTTGCTATATGCAGATGGAAAATAGAACTGGCTTGGTTATTGACGGCATTTAGGAATCCAGAGGTCTGGGTTGGAGAAGAGTGTGCTTCTTGGCATCAGAATTCCTGAGGTCCTGGAAACTTGACCCAAACAGTGGTCCTGCTACAGGAGATGAATTTTCTATTTTGTTTGTGGCAGTGGGGAACAGTATAACCAGACATTGCATCATTGATCCTCTGATTTGAGAAGAATAAATAGTAGCAAAAAATGCTTCACTACATTTTTTTAAAGGGACTGTATTTTATGGCAGTTTTAAGTTGGCAGCAAAAAGTCTAGAGCTCTCCCATACACCCCTGTCCCCACACTGCACACCTTCCCCTCTTATCTGCACTCCCCACCAGCGTGGTGCATTTGTTATAATTAATGAGCCTGCATGCACACATCATTACCCTCCAGCGTCCACGCTGACTTATGTTACGCTTTACTCTGTGCATCACTTGCTGTACAGGCACGTGTACAATGGTGTCTCCACAGTTAGAATTTCACAGAGTGGCTGTACTGCGCTGAGTCCCCTGTGCTCAGCCTGTTCATCCCTCTCTCCTCCCAGCTCTTGATAAGCACTCATCTCTTCAGCGTCTCCATAGTTTCGCCTTTTCCAGGGTTCAAATGTTCGGCATCATACACTATGTACTCTTTTTATATTGGCTTATATATATATATGCATTTACATTTTATATGCATTTTTATTCCTACATTTATGCTTCCTTCATGTCTAGTCATGATTTGACAGCTCATTTCTTTTGGACACAGAATAATATCCCATTGTCTGGATGGAGCAACTGTTTAAGCCTTCTGTTACCGCAGGATATTGTGGTTGTTTCCAAGTTTTGCCTATTATGAATAGAGCTATTATAAAAATCTCTGTGTAGGTTTCTGTGTGGACCTGAATTTTCAACTTCTGGGAGTAAATGCCGAGGAAGGCAATTGCTAGATTGTGTGACAGGCATATACTTCATTTTGTAGAAAGCTAAACCACAGGAGGAAGCCCCAAGAGGAAACGGAGCGTGGACTGGAGTGGGTGCAGGAGAGAAGCCTGCACCAGAGCTGTGATGGAGATGAAAAGAGGGGACTGATCCAGGAAATATTTAGGAGGCAGAATAGTTCTGTAATCTTTTTTTTTCCACTTGACATATTATGGATATCTTTCTACATTTCAAAAATGTAAGTCCACGTAATTAGGTCTTCACAGTAGTTTCTCATATGGATCGATAATGACATATTCAATAACCTCCAACTGATGGACTTTTATTCAATTAATAATGATTCTGCAAAGAATACCCTTTATATATTAATTGTCTGGTTATTCCCTTAATGTATATTTTATATTTGATGCCAGACTAACTCCCAGGAACATTATATCTGCTTATTCTCTCACAGATGCATGAGAATTCTGTTTTCCATCCTCTTGCCAACCCAGTGCATTGCCGATACTTTTAAATTTAGCTGGCTAAGATAACAAACAAAGGACATCTAATATTTTAACTTTTATTCTTTTGATTACTAATGAGACTGGTTATCTTTTTGCATGTTTACTGGGCCATTTATATTTATTCTGCAGTGAACTATTTCCTTTGCCTATTTATCTATTGGAATGTTCTTTTCCCAGTTGATTTACCATCACTCTTTTGTAATCCTTTATCATATATATGATGCAAAAGTGTTTGCCAGTTTCTTGTTGCCTTGTAGTCTTGTTGATGGAGCTTTCTAGCTGTTTGTTGCTGTTTTTTCTGATATGTTTCTACTTTCCAGTCACGGAGTTTGTCTCGTCTCAGTGTTTTCCTTTGTGCTTTTAGTTTGGTTGATAATATTCTAAGGCCCTCTGCACCCCAAGCATGGAAAACAACCTTTCAATACTTTATTTTCTACTATAAATTTATTTAGAGTTTAGTGTGAGGAGTAAGCAAGGGTTCAGTTCAGTTCAGTTCGGTTCAGTCACTCAGTCGTGTCCAACTTTTTGCGACCTCATGAATCGCAGCATGCCAGGCCTCCCTGTCCATCACCAACTCCCGGAGTTCACTCAGACTCATGTCCATCGAGTCCATGATGCCATCCAGCCATCTCATCCTCTGTCGTCCCCTTTTCCTCCTGCCCCCAATCCCTCCCAGCATCAGAGTCTTTTCCAATGAGTCAACTCTTCACATGAGGTGGCCAAAGTACTGGAGTTTCAGCTTCAGCATCATTCCTTCCAAAGAAATCCCAGGGCTGATCTCCTTCAGAATGGACTGGTTGGATCTCCTTGCCGTCCAAGGGACTCTCAAGAGTCTTCTCCAACACCACAGTTCAAAAGCATCCATTCTTTGGTGCTCAGCCTTCTTCACAGTCCAACTCTCACATCCATACAGGATCGCTGGAAAAACCATAGCCTTGACTAGATGGACCTTAGTTGGCAAAGTAATGTCTCTGCTTTTGAAAATGCTATCTAGGTTGGTCATAACTTTTCTTCCAAGGAGTAAAATAAAGCAGAAATAGATGTTTTTCTGGAACTCTCTTGCTTTTTCCATGATCCAGCAGATGTTGGCAATTTGATCTCTGGTTCCTCTGCCTTTTCTAAAACCAGCTTGAACATCAGGAAGTTCACAGTTCACGTATTGCTGAAGCCTGGCTTGGAGAATTTTGAGCATTACTTTACTAGCATGTGAGATGAGTGCAATTGTGCGGTAGTTTGAGCATTCTTTGGCATTGCCTTTCTTTGGGATTGGAATGAAAACTGACCTTTTCCAGTCCTGTGGCCACTGCTGAGTTTTCCAAAGTTGCTGGCATATTGAGTGCAGCACTTTCACAGCATCATCTTTCAGGATTTGAAACAGCTCAACTGGAATTCCATCACCTCCACTAGCTTTGTTCATAGTCATGCTTTCTAAGGCCCACTTGACTTCACATTCTGTCTGGCTCTAGATGATTAATCACACCATCATGATTATCCGGGTCGTGAAGATCCTTTTTGTACAGTCCTTCTGTGTATTCTTGCTATCTCTTCTTAATATCTTCTGCTTCTGTTAGGTCCATACCATTTCTGTCCTTTATTGAGCCCAATGCAGTACTTGGGTACAATCTCAAAAATGACAGAATGATCTCTGTTCATTTCCAAGGCAAACCATTCAATATCACAGTAATCCAAGCAAGGGTTACTTATTTATTTTGCAAGTACATAGGCAGTTGTCCCCAGACCTTTTATTGAATAACCACTATGCCCCTCCTTGGTTTGAAGTTCTATCTTTTATATTTACAAAATTCTCAAATATACTTGAGTTCAGTTCTGATCTCTAATCTATTTCTGAGCTCTCATCCTGTACCAGATTCATGCTGTGTTATTACTGTAATTTTATAACACAGTCTGTATCTCGTAGTGCAATTTTACCTACATTCTTCTTCATTGAATCATCCTAGTTATTTAAAAATATTTGTTCTTTAAAATAGATTTTAGAATTATTTTGCCAAACTATGCAAAAACTATCCTTGTAGCAATTTTTGTAGGGATTAAATTGCATTTATAGATTAACTTTAGTGTTAGGGGTCATTGTGCATTTTTTTTCAAATAGTGGTTGAGGGAATTTCATTTGGAATCAAGATTTAGCATTTTGTGACCCATCCTTCAGAAATGTATGAAAAATTCACAAGCTATATAATTCACTAAATCACTATATGGTTCTCGATGACTTATTTTTATAAATATTCACTAAGTTAGGCATATGGTACGTGCTTTTCCAAGTGCCGGGGCTGATGAACAAACAGGATCCCTCTTTTCACGCATTAGAGGGAAGAGACAATGGAGCTTGACTTCTACTGCAGAGGCTGGTGGGGTTAAGGACGGGGAAAACACAGTGGCTTTAACAACGCTTTCCAAAAATAGTTACCTTGAAAGGAACAAAGGAAACTGGGTGGTTGTTGGTCATCGGAGCAAAGAAGGCTTTCGTTTTGTTTTCGGTATGGGAGACACTAGAGCATATTTACATGGTGTAGAATGATCAGCAGAAAAAGAGAAAAAAAACATACAGAAGAGTAAGGAGGTGGCTGAAGGTTCAACTCCTTGAAGGTGAGAGGAGGTGAAACATATTTCACAAGCGGAGTGTTAGCTTTTGATGGAAGGAACAAATTAATAAGGAAATTCAGTGAGGTATACCCAGATACAAGTAATTTAGTGTTTATTTCACTACGTAATTAAAGAGGTGCTTTTGCATGGGCAGTAAACAAATTTATAATACTCTGCTCACTATTCATCAATTCCATAAAAAAATGGAATGCTGTGTTTCAGAGTTAAGCTTAGGTGTCATAACTTCTTTGAAATTGAATTGTATATAGTATTGAAATAAGTACTTAGAACAATGTCTGGCACTTACCTGACGCTTAGGTATTTATTGAATAAATACACAAATGAATGAATGAATCAGTCTATATTGCTGATCAGAATTTTCATACTGTGCAGGTGATGTCATATCTGCTATATACACTTGTACCAATTCTTAATACTTCGGTATCAGCACGCATATTTATTTAACCCTTCCGTGAGGTATGTCCGAAAAGCACTGGGCTTTGAAACGGAACGCTTGGATTTTATCATTTGCTCAGCCACTTTATTTAAAGTTACTTAAAGCCGGGAGTGGGGCTGGTTACTTAGCTTCTCTGTGTTTTACTTTTTCATTGTTATGTGAACAATTGGACGAGTCAGTGGTTTTCAGTCCTTTGAAACCATTGGGCGTTTTCTTCAGATGGAAGCTTTTCTGCAGCCCCAAATACAAAGGACTCATTTAGCTGAAAATGGGGTGTGAGAGAGGGGGCCTATCCACTCAGCAGCGATTTCCTTCATCCTGTCTCCATCCTTCCTACATCTTGGTAGGGCCCCTGAATGGGGCTCTTGGAATAAAACCTAGAAGCCAAATAAGACTATCTGTAAGGTCTTTGACAAGTGCATAACTGATAACATGCACATTTTTTAAAAACATAATATCTATTTATTTTTATACATACACACGCATTCATTCCTTTCCAGATTCTTTTCCCATTGAAATTGCCACAGAATGCTGAGCAGCGCTCCCCGGATCGTGGGTCCTCTCGGTTCTCTCCTTTGACATGGGCATTTGGTTGTGACTTTAACAATCTTGTGAAGTGAGGAATACATACTATTTATTACTATGCTTTTCACAAATGAGAAAGCTGCGTTCAGAGTTTGAAACTTTCCATAATCTCACGGCTAATGACCAGAGGAACGAGGATCAGAGCCCCCGTCTTCTGTCCTTTGGACAGTCCTTTCGTCCCTATGAAATGATTTCCTTTAACTGGCTTTATGTTGATTTAATGGGAGTCTCTGGTTAAAGTATCTGAACGAATTTCTGCCAGACGCTATTACTGCATACTTATATTACAGTTCACATCTCCACACATGTCATAAAACCACTTAAATATGCTTTTCTAAATGTCATTCTATACCTGAGTTAGCTACGTTACAGAACCTTTAATCAAATTGATAAGAAATAATGAGCTGTGGGAAACCATTATAATTTCTCAAGAGAAGCATCTAAAATGCAAATCAAATGAGTTGACTGAACACTTAAATCTGTTTAATTTTGAAATCAGTTTCATTTTGAAATAATATTAACATTGGTACTGATGACACATACAGATGTATTTGTTGTGAAATGTTAAAATAAGAATCAACCCAAAAGTACACTGCAGAATTAAAAATTAATCCAGATGGAACACTGGGTTGGGCGAGAGGACAGCTGGGGTGGCCACATCAAAGAAGGGCTGTGACCCCAGTTCCCTGCCCTTCCCCTTGCGTGCTGTGGACTTTCAGGTCTGAGTCTTCCATTCTGCCTTCTCCCTTGGAATGCTTTTCTCCATCAAATACAAATATTACTCATCCTTCAAGCCCTGTTTCAGAAGCTGCTTCCCCTGTGAAGTTCCCGCAACCTCGTGGCTCCTTTCCTTTCTTAGGCAGAATCAATCTTTTCTCTCTTTGAGGCTCCGTCAAAGTTTGTACTGTGAGGAAGGTACTCTTTATATTGTCACATACGTAGTCTGCAAACTCCTTGTCCTCCTTGCCAGATTTTAATTTCCCCAAGGACAGAGAATACTAAACACTTCAAAGTTTTTCCCTCGATTTTGTCAATAAAAGTAATATATACTTCATGAGAGAAAATTTGGAAAAGTTACCAAAAGTTAATGAAAAAGAATCATTTCATCAATCTGTTGCCCTAATACATAATATCAGTGTTTAGAATCTGAAATAATTCACTCCAGTGTTCCCCCTCCCCTAAACTCAGCAGTGGCCACAGGATTGGAAAAGGTCAGTGCTCATTCCAATTCCAAAGAAAGGCAATGCCAAACAATGCTCCAACTACTGCACAAGTGCACTCATCTCACATGCTAGTAAAGTAATGCTCAAAATCCTCCAAGCCAGGCTTCAGCAATACGTGAACCGTGAACTCCCTGATATTCAAGCTGGCTTTAGAAAAGGCAGAGGAACCAGAGATCAAATTGCCAACATCCGCTGGATCATGGAAAAAGCAAGAGAATTCCAGAAAAACATCTACTTCTGCTTTATTGACTATGCCAAACCCTTTGACTGTGTGGATCACAATAAACTGTGAAAAATTCTGAAAGAGATGGGAATACCAGACCACCTAACCTGCCTCTTGAGAAATCTGTATGCAGGTCAGGAAGCAACAGTTAGAACTGGACATGGAACAACAGACTAGTTCCAAATAGGAAAAGGAGTACGTCAAGGCTGTATATTGTCACCCTGCTTATTTAACTTATATGCAGAGTACATCATGAGAAACGCTGGACTGGAAGAAACACAAGCTGGAATCAAGATTGCCGGGAGAAATA
>SJYT01012599.1:234378-298496 GCA_006410635.1 Cephalophus harveyi
GGCTCTTGAGAGTCCCTTGGACTGCAAGGAGATCCAACCAGTCCATTCTGAAGGAGATCAGCCCTGGGATTTCTTTGGAAGGAATGATGCTGAAGCTGAAACTCCAGTACTTTGGCCACCTCATGCGCAGAGTTGACTCACTGGAAAAGACTCTGATGCTGGGAGGGATTGGGGGCAGGAGGAGAAGGGGATGACCGAGAATGAGATGGCTGGATGGCATCACTGACTCGATGGATGTGAGTCTGAGTGATCTCCAAGAGATGGTGATGAACAGGGAGGCCTGGCGTGCTGCGATTCATGGGGTCACAAAGAGTCGGACACGACTGAGCGACTGAACTGAACTGAGGCATTTTAGATGCTGGAAGGTGAGACAAGACTGTAAGTCCGTTTCTGTCTTGTCTGACAATGTCCGGTACAGCAGCTGGCACACATATATTTATGTCTGTGTCTACACATACATATATTATTCTGGGGAAATTTAGAACAAAGAGGGGATTTGCTCAAAGTATGGACAAGCTTGCCTAGAAAGCATTGCATAAAGTTACTCGACTCTGGAAATCTCATCAAGAAATTTGCAGAGTCTACGGAATTCCACCCTCTTTGGCAAGTGGGGAATTGCTTCTCCTTTGCCTTGAATAAGTGGACACGTCTCCCAGCGAGGAGGATCTGCCCCTGCGGGTTCTCACGGTGAGCGCCCGAGGGTGACCGGGCCGGACCGGGACTCAGCGACAGGATCGCTGTAACGCAGGAGAGAGGGCAGCTTCCGCTCTGAGCGCGGGCGGGCTTCCCGCTCCTCTGGTCCCCGCTTCCCTTGCAGGACCGACCGCTGGGGCCGCGGTCGAGAAGGTCAGCCCAGCCCGCGGCAGCCGGGTGCTCGCTGCGGGCCGCGCGGGCGCTCTGGCGTGGGTTGCGCCCGTGAGCGACCGCCAGCCACGCGGGAGGAGCCGCCTTACCTGCGGGAGTGAACAGACGCAGGGAGCAAAACGGGGCGCCAGCAGGGCAGCGCCTTCCGGGTGAAAACTGAGACAGCCTTGGAAGGTTCACTCGTAGGATATCATTCCTGGAGATTACTTTGTCTTTTATAATATTTTTTTACTGTAACAGTTATATGAGTTTCCAGTTGGGACTTCGGACAATGCAGAAACTTATGAAGATGTAGATCAAAAACAATCATATACCTATCACACGTTGATAACTAGTATCAATATTTTGATGTATTTGCATTCAATCATTTTCTATTAATGTATACATAAGTGATTAAGATTGTATTATATATATATAACTATGCTAGCCTTTTTTCTAAAAGGCTTTTCTTTTTTCTAAATTTTTAAATTTAGATTTAGCTATTTATATTTTGATATAAATCATTTTTAAGCTGTGTGAATATTCAAACATTTTAGAAGCTAGCTTAATTTCTGTCATAAGGATGAACTAAAATTAATATAATCATTACTACTCTTGTTCAATAGTCTGGTTCCAGTTTTTTCAAAGTTTGATATGACATTTCAAAGGATAGCTTTTTATATGCTGCTGCCGTTTAGTTGCTGAGTCGTGTCCGACTCTTTGTGACCCCATGAACTGTAGCCCACCAGGCTCCTCTGTCCATGGAATTTCTGAGGGGAGAATACTGGAGCGGGTTGCCATTTCCTTCTCCAGGGGCTCTTCCTGATCCAGGGATCAAGCCCACATCCCCTGCGTTGGCAGGTGGATTCGTTACCACTGCACCACCTGGGAAAGAAAGCCCAGCTTTTTATATAAATTGTTCAAATTTCTAATTATTTCCTTAGGGTAAATATATAATGATTTGAACAATGTTTTGAATTATTTGAACAAAGGTTTTGAAATGTCTAAGAGTCTGTATTTATTGTAAATTTCTGTCTAGAGAAGTTGAGACATTTGCCCTTCTACAAGTAATTATTCCAGTGTAGCCTTAAAAAATTATATTTGAAATGTTTGCTATTTTGAGCATTAAATTTTGTAAATAAATTTAAATATAAGGGTATCTCACTTTCAAGAATTATACTCTTTCAAGTGCTAGTAAGGCTGATAATTTTTCTACATATATATCTATTTATCTACTTAGGTTTTCGGTATAAATCATTAATGTCTTTCATATGCAGTCAATGTTTTTGAGCACTGAATTCTTGTTTGCCATTAATACGTTATTGATTGTTGGTTTAGAGCAAATAAAGTTTATCAGATTAAGACAATTGCTTTATAATCTTTTTAAACAAAGAGTATAAGTATTATATTATAATAAAGTAAAGCCCAGGTTTGGAAATAAGGTGTTAAACAAATTCTTCAGTGTCTCTAAGCCTTGATTTTTTTAAATTGAATTCTGTGATGACATCTTCTGGATGGGGTTGATGAGATGGTTAAAAGAAATTATGATTCTAGCAGAGGGCCTGGAACATAAGAGGTGTTCAATCCATATTTACCATTTTTAGGAAAAGGTAGAAATTTTATGAAATTTCCTTTTAGTATCTATTGAACAAACCATATTGGATTTATCTCACCCCCTAACAGATTCCTATATTGATGAGATAAAGTACTTGATTGCAGTAGGACATTGTTTTTATATGTTCTAAAATTTGATTGGAGAAGGCAATGGCACCCCACTCCAGTACTCTTGCCTGGAAAATCCCATGGACGGAGGAGCCTGGTGGGCTGCAGTCCATGGGGTCGCTGAGTCGGACACGACTGAGCGACTTCACTTTCACTTTTCACTTTCATGCATTGGAGAAGGAAATGGCAACCCACTCCAGTGTTCTTGCCTGGAGAATCCCAGGGACGGGGGAGCCTGGTGGGCTACCGTCTATGGGGTCACACAGAGTCGGACACGACTGAAGTGACTTAGCAGCAGCAGCAGCAAAATTTGATTTGCTTCTCATTATTTTTTCAAGAGCAAATATTGACGTGGAGTTTTTAATCATCCTTCAGCTGGAAGCTACCAATAAACAGTGGGTTATTATTTGGAGTTAAGCCCTAAATGCTAAGAGAATCCTGTAAGAAAGCAAATATCTCATTGATTTATCTACCAGATATTTCTTCAGTGCTCACAACTGCAGTTGAAGGTTCATGTCAGGCAATCTTCTTCACCACAAAGTCTCAGCAGCCCTTTTGTTTATATGCTCTAAGAGTCGTGGGGAGTGATTAAGTGAGAGAAGGGGCTGCACTGTGAGAAGGCACAGAAGTCTCCTTGGCACAGGCTGGCATCCTTTCCACCTTCAGAAGATGGATCACAAAGATTGAAATGTTGAAGACTGTATTAACTTATTGTCACAATTAGACTGAATTAGGACCATTAATCAGTACAACTCTTATTTTCTTTCTCCTGACGAGGTACAATGAAAAAGTTAGGAATGAGGATGATAAATGCTTTTCATCTCTTTTAGACTGAAAATTGAGCACAGGATTTTCTGAGTGATTTACTATTTAAAACGGTCTCTAAAGCAGAGATACTTACTAGCCTGCGACAATATACTGACAAAACTTTAGTAAGCAGCTTTTAACTCATTCTTTATAAAAATTCAAGAATCACTGTGCGCCTGTTTCAATGAAAGGAGTAGGAATGAGTAGGTTTGTTTTGTGGTTTCTTTTCAGAAAATGAGAAGAAATACATCTGTGATGGATTTCTGTGCAAGGTAGGGAAGGCGATCTGGTGGTCCCACAGGCTACAGGCTGGGTCTTTTCCCCTGAGAGACATCTGACTGAGCCCAAGTCTGCCCCAAACCAGAACTGCCACTGAGGCTGAGCTGTCCCACGGCCATGCCCAGAACTCCTTTCCCAAGGCCCTGTCTCTCTCCCTGTCTCTGTTTTAAATTCTGAAGACATAGTGGGAGAAAAGGCTTATTTTAATACACTGAAAATAACATTCACTTCAAAATTCTACATCTAAATGTAGTATCTCATTTTTCTGTTACTCTTAGTGGAATTGCAGATAACATAAGTATTTCAGATACCTACATTTCCCACTGTGTCTATTTAAGAATGTAACATTTTTGATTGCATGAATTCTCAAGGGTATTGCCACTTGTTTTTTAAAACGGAAGGTCCAGGAGTAATATGAGATGGTTCAGTCTTTCAAATAAGCAGGGCTGATGCTATCCCACTATAATGATAACAGCGAATGTTCCTGTGGTCACTTGTTATGGGTCTGGCACTGTTGTAAGCACCCGGGAGCAGTAAGTTAGTTACTTCTGCATTTACTTACATGCAACCCTCTGGCATAGGTACAAGGATTATCTCCATTTCACAGAGAGGTTGATAAACGCGAGTTCATAAGCTAGCTCACTTTAGAGCTGGGCTTCAGACCGAAGCAGCAGAGTCCAGAGTCTGGTCACATTAGAGCTGGGCTTCAGACCAAAGCAGCAGAGTCCAGAGTCTGGTCTCAGCCGCCGGAGAGCATGATGCTCTAGCTTTGTACCGCTCGGGGTGGTCCCCTCCAGGCTGGCGAAGCCCCTTTGCCCTGCTGGGGCACGCTTTCAGTTCTTGCATCTGTATGTCAAGGCATTTTCTCAAACTCCCCTGCTGTCATCTACCAATCTCTCCATTTTCACTCTGTCTGCCTTTCTGTTTTGGATTTGGGCTTGGGAAATTGGAATGAAAATTGCTTATTAGAATTGTTCCTCTCATTGTCACTGAGTAGGAATCTAGAATGCTTGTTTATGTATGTGTATCTGTGGATTAAAAAAAAAATGTCTATAATAGCCTTGGTTCTGGATAAGGAAGAAAATCCAATATTTCATAAGTGCTTAGTAGTTAGAACAACATTTACAGTTGTTTGTTGAGTATCTACTGTCACTCTGCATTAAGTATTAACCTGTTACTTCATTTCAAACCCCCCACCAGCTCCTAAGGTGGGAACTCTAGTCCTCATCTTCAGAGTCAGGAAGTAGGGCTCGGTTGGTAAACCTTGAGGACTCAAGCTCATCATCACATCCATCTCCTGACTTCTCAGGGTTGATTTTATCAGTTAGGATGCTGTGGATAGCAAGTAACAGAGTATCTAATTAAAATCATAAGAAAAAGGAGGTTATCTTCCTGCACCACAGAAAGATTTCTAGAAGAAGGTGACTCTAAGCTTTTTTCTATGACTTAACAAAGTTAGTAAGCCTCTAGTAAGAATCTTCATAGTTGCAAAATGATTGCCACAGCTCCAGCTATTACTTCTTTCCATAATAACATACAAAGAAGGGTAGAGAGGTTAGAGATGTCCCCCTTAATACGTCTCTATAATTAGAGAGGAAGATCTTTTCCAGAGGCTTCCAGTAGACTTCTCTAAAAGTTCTGTTGACCAGAACTATTCATGCCCTAAGCTAGTCCCTGGAAAAAGTAACCGTATTACTTCTTAGATCAGTGATTGACTTCATCCAGTTATGGTGTGCCTCTTAGGACTGAAGAAGTGGCCCACTTTTCCGAGCACACTGCTGTTTCATTCTGAAAGAAAGTCGAGGTTCTGCTGCCAAGGGGGAAGGCGGTAATAGCTGCTGGGCAGGCCACGGCGCCTGCTGCACTGGGCATGCGGCTGAGCAAGAGAAGCCGACCTTTGCAGGGGAGTCCTCCTTACACGCCGCCTCCTTGCTCTTCCAGGGGACCGAGAAGCATTCTTTTTCTTTGGAACACATAACATGTGGTCAAATCCCTTACGATTACACAGTGGAAGTGAGAAATAGATTTAAGGGACTAGATCTGATAGAGTGCCTGATGAACTATGGACGGAGGTTCATGACATTGTACAGGAGACAGGGATCAAGACCATCTCCATGGAAAACAAATGCAAAAAAGCAAAATGGCTGTCTGGGGAGGCCTTACAAACAGCTGTGAAAAGAAGAGAAGTGAAAAGGAAAGGAGAAAAGGAAAGATATAGGCATCTGAATGCAGAGTTCCAAAGAATAGCAAGGAGAGATAAGAAAGCCTTCCTCAGTGATCAATGCAAAGAAATAGAGGAAAACAACAGAATGGGAATGACTAGAGATCTCTTCAAGAAAATTAGAGATACCAAGGGAACATTTCATGCAAAAATGGGCTCGATAAAGGACAGAAATGGTCTGGACCTAACAGAAGCAGAAGATATTAAGAAGAGGTGGCAAGAATACACGGAAGAACTATACAAAAAAGATCTTCACGACCAAGATAATCACGATGGTGTGATCACTCACCTAGAGGCAGACATCCTGGAATGTGAAGTCAAGTGGGCCTTAGAAAGCATGACTATGAACAAAGCTAGTGGAGGTGATGGAATTCCAGTTGAGCTGTTTCAAATCCTGAAAGATGATGCTGTGAAAGTGCTGCACTCAATATGCCAGCAACTTTGGAAAACTCAGCAGTGGCCACAGGACTGGAAAAGGTCAGTTTTCATTCCAGTACATCATGAGAAATGCTGGGCTGGAAGAAGCACAAGCTGGAATCAAGATTGCCAGGAGAAATATCAATAACCTCAGATATGCAGATGACACCACCCTTATGGCAGAAAGTGAAGAGGAATGAAAAAGCCTCTTAATGAAAGTGAAAGAGGAGAGTGAAAAAGTTGGCTTAAAGCTCAACATTCAGAAAACTAAGATCATGGCACCTGGTCCCATTACTTCATGGGAAATAGATGGGAAACAGTGGAAACAGTGACAGACTTTATTTTTATGGGCTCCAAAATCACTGCAGATGGTAATTGCAACCATGAAATTAAAAGACGCTTACTCCTTGGAAGGAAAGTTATGTCCAACCTAGATAGCATATTCAAAATCAGAGACATTACTTTGCCAACAAAGGCTATGGTTTTTCCAGTGGTCATGTATGGATGTGAGAGTTGGACTGTGAAGAAAGCTGAGTGCCAAAGAATTGATGCTTTTGAACTGTGGTGTTGGAGAAGATTCTTGAGAGTCCCTTGGACTGCAAGGAGATCCAACCAGTCCATTCTAAAGGAGATCAGTCCTGGGTGTTCTTTGGAAGGACTGATGCTAAAGCTGAAATTCCAATACTTTGGCCACCTCGTGCGAAGAGTTGACTCATTGGAAAAGACTCTGATGCTGGGAGGGATTGGGGGCAGGAGAAGGGGACGACAGAGGATGAGATGGCTGGATGGCATCACCGACTCGATGGACATGAGTTTGAGTGAACTCCGGGAGTTGGTGATAGACAGTGAGGCCTGCCGTGCTGCGGTCCATGGGGTGGCTGAACAGAACGACTGAACTGAACTGAACTGAACATGTGGCTCTGATTTCTGAAACTGCCCCAGCCAGTATCGCTGCTGAGGGCAGTGCCCTGAGGACAAAGACAGCACAGAGAGCAGGCGCCGCTGTGAGAACAGTGAGAAGCGGCGGGAGACGTGACACAGTTAACTGCTGGATCAAACTGCCCCCGAAGCCAGTTAATCTCAGAGTGTCCAGTTATAAAAGAAAAGTCATTATCTATCTTTGCTTTAGTCATTTTAGACTGGATGTTCTGTTTTGCTTAAGCCATTTAGACTGGATGTTACATGAAATATGAAGAATTTTTACAATAAAAGGGTAGGGAATTTGGGAATGAGGCTGCCCACTCCTTTCCATCCTAATGAGGAGGCCAAACCTCATTTTCAGCTAAATAGCATTAAACACGATCGGTGAATTTCTGATATGCTTTTTTAGCTTTGTGGCAAGGAAATTTTATTTACTCCAGGCAACTAGAGTGATACCTCTCTATTTGAAGAAGGCAATGAGGACAAGCTGACAATACTGCCCTGGAGACACGCAGCTTTGAAGTTCTGTAGGAAAAATAAATAAACAGATTCTCTTCAAAACCTTTTGTATTTAGTGGATAGAGCAGTCCTGTTTTTCATTTTCTTCCCTGCGCAAGTGATTCTTCCAGACCGCACTCAAAGTGAGGTGCCCCATCCGCGATTAAATGAGGCATTCATGGTGCATACTTTTAAATCCATGATCTGTTTTTATTAGACCTAAAAAATAATGCCTTACTTGTGAACACAAATGTCAGTGTGTCTCATAACCTCTAATTTCAGCTCCAACCAGCTTTGTCCTCTTTGAATGACTGGCAATTTGATGATATTTTATTTTCATCTCATTTTGAAGAGCGATTTAGTTTGAAATAAGCAAATAGGTAAGCAAAAACTGCTTTAAGCCAGCTTCTTCAAAATGAGCAATGCCCCTGTCCTCAGGGGCTGCCAGATTTATGTCCTTAGATGAACAATAATTACATTAATAACTTTAAGGGCTAATTAGCATTTTATAGTAAACACATTGTTCATCACACTAAGGGGAGGGACGGCTGTATCCTTTCTGCAGAATAATTGTTTTTCACAATCAGAATCCATTTATCTTACTTCAGCAATACGTGCCCCTAACTGACCAAGAAATACTTTGGTGCTGACTTTTTTCTTGTTAGTTCTTAGAACAGAAATTACAGAAATCCAAACAGTGAAAAATGAATTAACTTTAGTTTTTACTTGTGTGAACCAAAAAAAAAAAAGCAGCTAAAACTATCTTGTCATCTCTTCTTCACATACTTCAAGTTTTCCAAAGCTTTTCCCACTTAATTTTCTGTGGTATTTCTAATGTACATAAAGTCTGACATGACACTTCCTTCTTGAGTCTCCATGCAGCTCAGCCAATTGCCATGGTTACTTCTTTATTGCATCAGGTCCTGGAAATACACTTTGATTTCACTTTAGATTTTGCAAACTCAAAGCTAACTGTGGATAAATCTAAGAAGACTTTTCATCAGGATATTGACCCTCCTCTCCAGAAGCCCCCTTAAGGGGATGTTCCTGCCCGCAGCCACTTTCAATGCTTCCCCTACCAAGAGTTGCAGCAACTTCAAATCGACAGTCTTGTCAGAACGAATGATCTAAAATAAACATCCACTTGTCTTCCCGCGTTACTGATCCTGAAAAGGATGCTTTGCTTGTAACAACTGTGAGCCAATAGTCCTTGGAAGTTCTTTGTTCATTGCCTTGGTCCAGCAGCAGATGGAGAGCAGATACAAAGCCTGGAGTCTGACTGCAACTGGTTCATGACGTTAACATGAAACTGAAATTTAAATGAAATCAGCAAAAGTAAACCAATCCGCTTCCTCCATTTTGGCAACCTTCTTCCTAGTAGCAATCTTCTCTTTTAAGCAAAACACTTGATCACTCACATTAGAACATCCCCCCAAAAAACCATTTTATGTCCAAAGACTGGGTGATGGAACGGAGACGATTATAAATCTCAAGGCCACAGTTTTGCAGGCTAGGTTTCCCCTCTCATGTTTTCTTAGCTACTTAATGAACACCAAAACTTTGATATCTTTGGGATTCATATGGGAACTATCTTACAGTACCAAAAACTATTAGTCAATAATAGACATTCTCTTTGGTCCTAAAAGATATTTGGTAGTTTTTTTAAATTAATTTATTTTTTTATTGAAGGATAATTGCTTTACATAATTTTGCTGTTTTCTGTCAAACTTCAACATGATTCAGCCATAGGTATACATATGTAGCTTTTTCCTTACTCTTATTAAGCTATACTATGAGCCTAAAGAATATGAAGAAAAAGGTTGCTAAGTTTGTTTGTTCTATGTCTTCAGACCAAGGAAACCAATGCAATACTATGAAGGGATTTTTCTATTAATACTTTAAGATTTGGTGCCCTCAATAAAGTCATTAAAATTTTGATATTACAGTTTCCCTAAGAGCCTTAACAATTTTTTTTAAGGAGCATAATGATGCTTCTAGGCTGCTGAAATTATATGTGCCTAATACAAATTAAGTAGAAATTGCTTGGTTATTAGGCTTATCTGATCAATTAAAATAGCCAACTGGAATAAAAGAAATCCACTCTTGTGCCATAATTATCCAAAATGATTGTCTGTGTTAGTCTGTGTCATTATCATTTTTATATATCATTTCAAGAGATACAGACAGCCTAAAAGCTCTCAAATTAGATTTTCATAAGGGAAAAAAACCTAACTGTGGATGTTACTCTTGAATTTTTATTTTATATCATATTTATCTAGGTGTTTCAGAAAGTCTTTTATATTATGAGAAAACTACTGAAAGGGAGAGAAAAAGGCCACTATCCAAATTTATCACAAGATTGTCTGTAATTGCTACATGTTCTCTCAGACTGGCTATTGGAGGTATATATGCTATTCCTGGTAAGTAGCCCTGAGTGTCTCACATTAATTGTGCTTGGAGTGTGGTTGTTTCCTTAAAATACATTCCAAGTCACACCTAAGCTGATGTGCCAAATGCCAGTCCTTTAAAAAAAAAAAAAAGGAAAGAAAAGCGCAACTGTTTTCCTCTTTGTCTCCCTGGTAGTTTTGTCATATGTGATCTAATTCAGAGCTTTTACTTGGAGAAGGAAATGGCAGCCCACTCCAGTGTTCTTGCCGGGAGAATCCCAGGGACGGGGGAGCCTGGCGGGCTGCCGTCTACAGGGTCACACAGAGTCGGACACGACTGAAGCGGCTTAGCAGCAGCAGCAGAGCTTTTACTAGAGAGAATAAAGATAGTCATCAGCAGTGCTGGTTAAGTTTATGTGCTAACTTAAAAAGGTGCCCGCTTACTGGTTAGACATTACTCTGGGCGGGCCTATGGGGCTGTGTCTGGATGAACTAACATTTAAACCAGTGGACTGAATAAAGTAGATTGCCCTCCCAAGTGTGCGTCGGCAGCTGCTCTTTCAAAGGCCTGAACAGAACAGAAGGCTGAGTGAAGGCAGTTTCCTTTCTGCCTTTGAGCTTCGACATTGGTCTCTGAGCTGGGACACTGGTCTTCGCCTGCCTGTATATGTAAGTACACACACACACACACACACATACACACACACACACTTCTTATTTGTTTTGTTTCTCTGGAGAACCCTGACTAATACATCAGCTAACCAAAGTCAACATAACTTTGACAGTGAAGTTATGCCATAATTCTACTGTATTAAGTTTTCATTTTGAATGCTTATGATAGTATTTAATCTGATCCTGGTAGAATGAACCTGTAGTGAGCAATCTTCCACTTAGCATTTTAGTCATTCCTGAAGTGGACAGAGCTCTACTGACTTGAGAACCTACAATGAAGGTGAGGGCATCAGTGGAATGGATGACTAGACTCCCCACGGACGTGTCCTGTTGGACAAAGGTGCACATTTCTCCTTCCCGGGCAGACCTTTCCTTAAAGGGATACCTCACATCTCAAAAAATGTGAACTAAATAACTGATTATTTGTTGGGGTTTCAGTTCAGTTCAGTTCAGTCGCTCAGTCGTGTCCGACTCTTTGCGACCCCATGAATCGCAGCACGCCAGGCCTCCCTGTTCATCACCATCTCCTGGAGTTCACTCAGACTCACGTCCATCGAGTCCGTGATGCCATCCAGCCATGTCATCCTCGGTCGTCCCCTTCTCCTCCTGCCCCCAATCCCTCCCAGCATCAGAGTCTTTTCCAATGAGTCAACTCTTCGCATGAGGTGGCCAAAGTACTGGAGTTTCAGCTTTAGCATCATTCCTTCCAAAGAAATCCCAGGGCTGATCTCCTTCAGAATGGACTGGTTGGATTGAGTCTAAACTGTTGGGGTTTAGACTCAATCTAATCCGAAGGCAGTGGTCTAATATGTGCAGGTCTCCAGGGTGAAGAGTAACATAGAGCCAAACACAATTTCTTCCCTCAAGGAAGGTAGGGGGAAGGGCACGATAGGGGGAGGGAGTTAGGAGGTACAAACTCCTAGGCATAAAATAAGATGCAGGGATGTGAGGCCCAGCACAGGGGGCGCAGCTCACAGCTCACAGTAACCTTCAGTGGAGCATGATATGCAGCAGCAGTGTGGCGGTGTTAGCCGCGCAGTCCTGTCCAACTCTGAGATCTCATGGTCTGCAATCTGCCAGGCTCCTCTGACCTTGGAATTCTCCAGGCAAGAATCCTGGAGTGGGTTGCCATGCCCTCCTCCAGGAGTATCATCTATAAACAGATCAAATCACTATGTTGTACACCTGAAACTTACATAATGATGGAAGTCAGCTACACTTCAGTTAAACAAAAGCACAGACAAACGGCATTACCAGGGAACCCATGAGGAGGTGCTCAGTAAGCACCTGCTGGTTTCCCCCAGCACCGTTTCCCCTGTTGCCTTGTACCAGGGTTCATGCGGGTTCGTGACTGCCCCGGTAGCACGTTTCCCAGACTCCTTTGCAGCTAGATGTGGTCCTGAGACTCAGTTCTCTGCAGTGAAACATAAATCAAGGACCAAGTGTGACTTCTACAAGTAATTGCCTAGAGTGAAACTGCTGGTTGCAGATTTTGTTTTCCTACTTGGCCGATGAGAACTGTAGACTGGTAAGATGATGAGGGGGTGAACTCAACCTCGTATATATTCTAAGGGTTCCAAGTTGCAAAGAACAAGCATATCTCTGAATGGCCTCACAGAGCAGACCTGCTTCACTTTATAATTGTTATAAAACAGAAATAAACTTCTCTTCTGTGTTTTTATTGTTGTTGTATCAGTTTAGTCTTTATCCAGAGCAGCTAATACAACTAGCGGTCCTTTTAAATGGTACCCTAGCAGAATCTCTTAGTTTATGCCATTGTCCCCTCTGATGCTGCTTCTCTATAAATATGCAGCTCCATGTACACACACACCTATTCCTAACCATTATCTTTCTGACTGAGGGATGTTACATCCTGAAATAACTCACATGGAATTTAAAGAAACATGTGAGTAAGTTAAACCTCCAAAGAGATATGTGAGATTTGTATTTTTTCTTTTTTTGCCATAGGGAAACTGTCAGCAGAGTAAATTTTCTTACCAGTAAAGTTCAAAGTTTTAGCATTATTTTGTCTTCTTCTTCGTCTCTGTCTCCCATTTTGTTTCCGTATCTGCCTTTCTCCCTCTCTCTCTCAAACACACACACACAGTATGTATTTTAATAATAAAAGATTAATTAGAACCACTAATAACACATCCAATAAGAGACAACTCTTCTTAAGGGAAAGATCAGATTAGAAATCTTCAGTTTTCAAGAGAATCAACACCTAAGAAGCTATCCATTTGTGTTTCATATTTAATACTAGAAAACTATCTCTTAGATAACACCAAAAATACTACTGGCAGTTTGAAGAAAGGGACTTTCTGAGGGAAAAAAATGATAGATGACAATATTTTATATTCAAATGCAAACTAAAACTCATGAAAGTGTATATGTGGAAATTCATCATGGCTATATAACCTTGATTATTCTTCTTTAGAAAGGGACTGGTTGGTTTCTAAAGATGCTGCCTTTAGAGAGTTGAGTAGTGCTGTCTCATGTTAATATCTTTTGTACATTTGATAATAAAATCAGGATAAGGAACAAACTGCTATGTATAGATCAATGTGTTCGTTTGCCATGTGGACAGGATCTGCTGGAACAGACTCAGAGGTGAGTCGATTTCACACCTCATGATTGGCCTACAAGCTTGGTGGCCCTACTCTATTTTAGGGATGGAGGGCACACACCAATGTGCTATTCTGAAGCTTCTTTTTAAAACATTTGCAAGTTAGAACTGTATCCTAGAAGTTTTTTATATTAAGAACATTCTAAAATGGATGACATATGGTAATCAGGCCAAAAAATAAAATATGTTTATAAGGATTATATGACTCCTTATTATCAAATGACTCATATTTTCAGCAGATACTTTTCTTAAGTCAATAGGTAACTCCTTTTGACTTCCTCTGGGTGTGATTTGAGGCCAGACTGCTTCCCCTTGAAAAAAGGGGCTATAGAGTTAGAGAAAGCATTCCTTAGTTTATGACCAATTTTTATATATAAATATTTATGGGCTTCCCAGGTGGCATTAGTGGTGAAGAACCTGTCTGCCAATGCAGGAGGTATAAGAGACATGGGTTTGACCTTTGAGACGGGAAGATCCCCTGGAGGAGAGCATGGCCGCCCACTCTGATATTTTTGCCTGGAGAATCCCAGGGACAGAGGAGCCCGTAGGGTCCATAGGGTCACAGTCCACAGGCTACGGTCCATGGGGTCACAAATAGTCGGATGCGACTTAGATGCATGCACGCACATAAATATTTGCTAGTAAATTATACAATACTTATTCCACACTAGAGATTCAGTCACTCTCAACTAATCTAATGTTTCTGTGTTAGTAGCTCAGTGATGTCCAACTCTTTGTGACCCCATGGACTGTAGCCTGCCAGGTTCCTCTGGCCACGGGATTCTCAGGCAAGAATATTGGAGTGGGTTGCCATTTCCTACTCCAGGGGAGTGTAGCTGTGTTCCAATAAAACTTTATTTATGGACACTGACATTTGGGTTTCATACAATTTTTAATGTCAGAGAATACAACTCAATTTTTCTACCCCAACCACTACCCCAATGCAAAAATCAATTTAGGCATATGACAACAGGCAGTGGGCCTCAGATCTAAATCAGGGGGACTGTTGGGAGTACCCATGCCATTGGGGAAATTTTAGGAGACATTTTTGGTTCTTCTAGTGAAGTCTTCTCTGAACATTTACACATTGAAATACATTCTATTATAAAAATATTTTCCTTTACACTAATAAGGGATTATCAAATTAGAAATGAGTTGACCATTTTAATGGATCAGAGGACACAATGTTTTAGCATGGATATTGTGTATAGCTAAGTAAAACAAAATCTAGGACTTTGAAATTATGGGGAAAAGAGAACTAGGAAGGACAAGTGAAAATTAATAGTATAAAGCTCATTGTCTCAAATTTTAAAACAAGTGAAACTTCTTTGTTAACTATATCTAGCGTGCACTATTTACACACACACACGTTTACACATGCATCAATATCCAGTGAGTGAGAAGCACAAGGACTGTTACAGGTTTGTTCCTGACTCTGACTCCAACTCCTGTTTTCTACAGAGATAGTTTCTCAACTTGCAGTTTTATTTCCACAGGGATTTTTAGATACACGACCTTCAAGCATGAGGAAGGAATGACTGCAACTGAAATACTGTTCCTGAAGTCAGTGCATTTCTGAATAACCCAGCTGCTTACAGGCGGCATCTCTCTGCTGGGATCCTCTATTAGACAAGCTGACTTGCAGCAGCGTGCATTCCTACCCTGTAATGAAAGAGGGGAGACCATTTGGAGGACGTAAGGCCAATAATCTTATTTGTCACAAGGGTAGCTGTAGGTTACATAGAAAGCCATCGCTTGCTAGCTCCTAACGAGCTCTTTGCATTTGGCCATTTATTAGTCTTTCTTGAAACTAAGCCCTCTGGGCAGCTGTCAGTCATTTTTGTGTAATGACACATGGGGCATGGGTATTTTGGGATAGAAAATACCTCATTTTTCTTTTTGGTTCTATTAAAAAGATTTTTTTTCTCCTTGTATGCAAGGAAATGTATATTCTATATCCATCCATACAAATGGATTACAAGATCTGTGTGACCTCATTTCCTTGAGTCTAGGCTCCTCGGTTCAGTAAATGCCATGCTCCAATAATATGGATGGCAATCCCGAAGAAGGTTGTAGTGAGTCACTATACAACACCTATAACAAGACAGAAACCACATTATCAGCAGCTAATTTTTTTCCCGTAGGAAACAAAAACCCGAAGCAAGCCAGCCAGCACTAATGCAGAAATGCTGGCCCACCGCTCCGTCCCTCCAGTTGCAACGGAGGGCACGCTGGCTGACAACAAGGGCACACACCCGGCAGGTTAGCTGCAGGTGGCTGATCCCCATTTCCCCCAAACCCAGAAAATACACACTCAAGGGAAGCTCTTTTTCATGAATATTTCTTGTTCTTAAAATTCATTCTTAATCTAGAAGATTTGATATGAAATTATAGTCCTATCAATAAAGAATTTATTAAAAAGGGCCCTTTTGTTGTTCAGTAGATTTTTTTCACCCATTGATAATTACTGCTGAGCGAGCTGTCTTGTCTAATACTTTTCTAATTGGAGCAGATGCCACTATTATTTTAAAAGAATGTCCTGATGATGGTTTTCAAGTTAAAAACTGATCTGTCACTGAATAGTTGTACTTTTTAAAGAAGATACTTTTGATGGTGATGAACTATTGGGCCAGACAATACTGTGAATAAAAAATTAATATGGTGGTCATGTAATCAGTTCAGTCGCTCAGTCGTGTCCGACTCTTTGCGACCCCATGAATCGCAGCACGCCAGGCCTCCCTGTTCATTACCATCTCTCGGAGTTCACTCAGACTCACGTCCATCGAGTCCGTGATGCCATCCAGCCATCTTATCCTTGGTCGTCCCCTTCTCCTCCTGCCCCCAATCCCTCCCAGCATCAGAGTCTTTTCCAATGAGTCAACTCTTTGCACGAGGTGGCCAAAGTACTGGAGTTTCAGCTTTAGCATCATTCCTTCCAAAGAAATCCCAGGGCTGATCTCCTTCAGAATGGACTGGTTGGATCTCCTTGCAGTCCAAGGGACTCTCAAGAGCCTTCTCCAACACCACAGTTCAAAAGCATCAATTCTTTGGCGCTCAGCCTTCTTCACAGTCCAACTCTCACATCCATACATGACCACAGGAAAAACCATAGCCTTGACTAAACGGACCTTAGTCGGCAAAGTAATGTCTCTGCTTTTGAAAATGCTATCTAGGTTGGACATAACTTTTCTTCTAAGGAGCAAGTGTCTTCTAATTTCATGGCTGCAGTCACCATCAGCAGTGATTTTGGAGCCCAAAAAAATAAAGTCTGACACTGTTTCCACTGTTTCCCCATCTATTTCCCATGAAGTGAAGCAATCTTGATTCCAGCTTGTGTTTCTTCCAGTCCAGCGTTTCTCATGATGTACTCTGCATATAAGTTAAATAAGCAGGGTGACAATATACAGCCTTGACGCACTCCTTTTCCTATTTGGAACCAGTCTGTTGTTCCATGTCCAGTCCTAACTGTTGCTTCCTGACCTGCATACAGATTTCTCAAGAGGCAGGTTAGGTGGTCTGGTATTCCCATCTCTTTCAGAATTTTCCACAGTTTATTGTGATCCACACAGTCAAAGGCTTTGGCATAGTCGATAAAGCAGAAGTAGATGTTTTTCTGGAACTCTCTTGCTTTTTCCATGATCCAGCGGATGTTGGCAATTTGATCTCTGGTTCCTCTGCCTTTTCTAAAGCCAGCTTGAACATCAGGGAGTTCACGGTTCACGTATTGCTGAAGCCTGGCCTGGAGGATTTTGGGCATTACTTTACTAGCATGTGAGATGAGTGCACTTGTGCAGTAGTTGGAGCATTCTTTGGCATTGCCTTTCTTTGGAATTGGAATGAAAACTGACCTTTTCCAGTCCTGTGGCCACTGCTGAGTTTTCCAAATTTGCTGGCATATTGAGTGCGGCACTTTCACAGCATCATCTTTCAGGATTTGAAGCAGCTCACCTGAAATTCCATCACCTCCAATAGCTTTGTTCGTAGTGATGCTTTCTAAGGCCCACTTGACTTCACATTCCAAGATGTCTGGCTCTAGATTAGTGATCACATCATCATGATTATCTGGGTCCTGAAGATCTTTTTTGTACAGTTCTTCCATGTATTCTTGCCACCTCTTCTTAATATCTTCTGCTTCTGTTAGGTCCAGACCATTTCTGTCCTTTATCGAGCCCATCCTTGCATGAAATGTTCCCTTGGTATCTCTAACTGTCCTATGCTCAGAGAGTATTAGACTTAACTGGACCTCAAGTATAGATGTGTTCACTTTAAAACAACCTAAATTACTAAGTCAATAACACTCCAAATGCCTTGTGGAGAAAGCCATGCCAGGAAGCAAGCCTCCCATCAATCTTAGGGCATCCTTAGAGAAGAAGCACTACATTCAAGATGAGAAACTTTGCGTTTTATTTCTCTAGCACAAAGGACTTCATATATCAAAACAACAGAACAAGCACTTTGTTAGGTTTTAATTGTCCTGATGAGAGCAGGCATTCTGTGTTATTGTTGTTGAGTTGCTAAGTCATGTCTGACTCTTTGTGACCCCGTGGACTGTAGCATGCCAGGCTTCCCTGTCTTTCACTGTCTCCTAGAGTTTGCTCAAACTCATGTCCACTGAGACGGTGATGCCATCCAACCATCTCATTCTCTATCGCCCCCTTCTCCTCCTGCCCTGTTTCTCCCAGCATCAGGATTTTTTCTAAGGAGTCAGCTCTTCTCCTTAGGTGGCCAAAGTGTTGGAGCTTCAGCTTCAGCATCAGTCCTTTCAATGAATATTCAAGACTGATATCCTTTCAGATTGACTGGTTTGATCTCCTTGCTGTCCAAGGGACTCTCAAGAGACCTCTCCAGCACCACAGTTGGTAAGAGATTCTTAGTTGTACAAATTCACAATTAAGAGACAATTCTTGGAAATGAAAATTTAAACATAGGACATATATTCGTTTTAAAATATATTACCTAAAACTACTAGACTTAGCTTATAACCACTAACATCTAAGCTGTACATTTGAAAGAGAATACTTAATTTGACTATATATTATGCAAAGAGTCATGTACTCACATTAGAAGTTTATTATAACTAAAGAGCTATCTATAACTAAAGAGATTAGAAGTCCATAGAGTATATTTTCTTCTGATTTAGGGAAGCAGCCTGGAGTCGAGCATGGACTTTGCAGTCAGCAAATCTGCGTTCAGATCCTAGTGCTGTCCCTGCAGGTTACTGGAACTGAGATAAATGACACAACTCCTCTGAGCCTCAGTTTCCGCACTTTTAACTGTGGAGTTTAGCTGCTACCTACTCCTGTAGCGTGGCTGTTTGAAATACAGGCGCGGTCTCACGCGCGGCAGCCCTCCACAGCCGGTGGTGCTGCTGGACTTTTTCCTCTTGCTTCTTTGTTTTGAATTCAACCCACAAATTATAGTTTCTATGGAACATTTTCAGGTCCTAAGAACTATCTGTATTTTAGAACTTGTTTTCAGTAACATTATTACTTATTATAAATTAGGCTTATAAATTATTAAATGCTAGGGGCAGCTTTTCTATGGAGCTAATAGAATGTGAAAACGTATAGAATTCCTAGCTAATCTGGGGCTTGTTTGTCTTCTCGAAAAGAACTAGTCCCTGTCTCGCTTTTTCAGGATGGCTTTGTGTGAACTCTGTGTCTTGGTTATAAATTTTGCTTCCTCGTTGACATTTAAAAAATGTTTGCCTTCTTCCCCACAAGAAGGTTTTTGGAAGTTTATTAAATAGTGTACTTATACTTTAAATGTAATTGGTTACTAATGTGTCATTAAGAGATGTGATATGTAATATTAGTATTAGCCTAATAATTTTTTTAACATCATCTAGTTTTTAGATGTGATGGTATTAACCCAACAGAGTAGTCATCTAAGACTTTTTCTATATTCACATATATTTAAAATTTGTTTTAAAAATATTATCTATTGCATCTGTCTTTATAATTTCTAGGATTACTTATTTAACCCTAAAAATGTATGCTGGCTCTGTGTATAGTTACTAGCTGCTTCACCCCTTACTTAGCCAGCAGCTCTATTAGTCATCGTTTGTCAGCTATCTAAAATACCTGCGGTATCAACATAGAGAAAATAGATCGGATTTCCTAATAAACATGTTATTAAATAAGAAAGAGAAAGTGAGTGTGATCAATGGACTAATTCCCTGCTGACCCCCCAGCCAAAGATGCCCACATCCTTATCCCCAGAATATGTCATGTTACATAGCAAGGGAGGAGTTGAGGAAGCAGGTGCAGTTAAGGTGGTTTATCCCCTGGCCTTAAGATAAGACTGCCATCCTGGATTATCCTGTGCTGTGGACAGATTCTTCACCTTCTGGGCCACCAGAGAAAGACCAAAAGGCAGCTCTGCTGACACCTTTATTTTGGGTGCGTTTGGACACGACTGAGCGACTTCACTTTCACTTTTCACTTTCCTGCATTGGAGAAGGAAATGGCAACCCACCCCAGTGTTCTTGCCTGGAGAATCCCAGGGACGGGGGAGCCTGGTGGGCTGCCATCTAGGGGGTTGCACAGAGTTGGACACGACTGAAGCGACTTAGCAGTAGCAGCAGCAGCAGAAGACGTCTGAACTACAGACCTGTGAGATAATAAATGTGCGCGCTTTTAAGCTACTAAGGAGCAATTTGTTACAGCAGCCTCAGAAACCGTATACAGCAGGGAGGTGTCATTTCTTGTACGCGTAACATCTGATTCCCCTAGGGCCCTGCTGGCCTCCTTTCGTCCTGGCTTTGCCCTCTGGGTTCAGAGCTTTGGGGCACTTGCTCCTTCTTCCTGGTCTGCTGTTTGAGGGCAGGCGAGACACTCTTACAGGCACCTATCAGGCCTCTTCTCACTTTCTCATGGACTCCAAACTCCTTTAGGATGTTCCCTTGCTCTACCTAACAGGAAAACATTTTTAAAAATGTGCACCTTTTCTAAAAAGGCTAGAGAAGCCCTTTATACTAAGACACCCAATAGACCCATTTTCTTATTCCCCTCTTTTTCTCTGAAATTACTTTACAATCCTGGAGGTAGGTACCTCTTACATTACACCCCAGATGGCCCTTAGTATACAAAGAATTAGGAACTGATTTTTGCCTTTTTGAATCTGAATATATTCATCCTGTCTTCTCACAAGCATCTTCAGTAATTCCAGTTTCTTCGCAGTAGTTTAGCATCGTGTGAAGAAGGCTGAGTGCTGAAGAACTGATGCTTTTGAACTGTGGTGTTGGAGAAGACTCTTGAGAGTCCCTTGGACTGCAAGGAGACCTAACCAGTCCATTCTGAAGGAGATCAGCCCTGGGATTTCTTTGGAGGGAATGAAGCTGAAACTCCAGTACTTTGGCCACCTCATGTGAAGAGTTGACTCACTGGAAAAGACTCTGATGCTGGGAGGGATTGGGAGTAGGAGAAGAAGGGGACGACAGAGGATGAAATGGCTGGATGGCATCACGGACTCGATGGACGTCAGTCTGAGTGGGCTCCGGGAGGTGGTGATGGACAGGGAGGCCTGGCATGCTGCGATTCATGGGGTCGCAAAGAGTCGGACGCAACTGAGCGACTGAACTGAACTGAACTGAACTGAAAGTAACAGTTACTAGATGATCTTTAGGTACAATGCAACCATGCAACAAAAAAAAATTTTTTTTTGCACTTTTCCTGCTTTGTTTCACTACTGGCAATGAAATTAGAAACAAATTATGGAAAGTTGTGTGTGTGCGTGCAGCAGCATTATAAATTTCTAAATAGTATTCAGATTTTTCTAGACAAAGCTGTATAACAAAAGCTTTAAAATTATAATTAAGGCATGCCTAAATCAGAGATGCTAGCTACTCATTATAGACTAATTTCACATTAAAAACGAAGAAATACAACTCCCATTATTGTTGTAACCTATAGCAGTTGCTATTTAAAAAAAATTCTTTTGGGCTACATCATGCAGCTTATGGGATCTTAGTTCTTCATGTGGCTTATGGGATCTTAGTTCTCCAACCAGTGATCGAACCTAGGCCCCCAGCAGTGACATTTGCTATTCTTTAAAAATATCAAATATTTGTTATTAAAAAGCACAAGAATTTATAGGCATGTCCAGTTCTTGTACATATCTTAGAGAAATAATGTATGCCACATTCATATTAAAACATTAAATGTTCTTAATGACATGGCTGATGTACTTTTATAAAGTCCAGGGAAACTTCAGATGGTCAAAAGAAGGCCATAAAGGAAGCAGGAGCCCTTCCTTCTAGCCTTAAAAAACACGCGTAGTATTTGAAGTGCTTACCACCAACACCGAGCACACTAATGATGTTGGTTTAGATTCCTTGCTTCACACCAAGTGGCAGGATGGGAGTTTGTTTTTCTCTGGCATCTGACATTTACACAAGAAATGAATAATATCTCGGACAGGAAAATTCGGGAGGCCAGTTTTAGAACCAAGTGGGGTTTGAGAATTCAGTATTACAGACTCATGGATAGATCTCACAATCATTCGTGTTTATGAATGGCCATCGTGGGGATCAGATTAGACCGCGGGCGCGAGCGCTGTAAGAGGTTTAAAAGTGCGGTGTTCTGGGTAGTGTTGTCTTCCTAAAAGTTATAAATGTGAAAGTGAAACTCCAGTATCTCTAGCAAAAAGTTTTTACCTAAGGAGTTTAAAATGCCTTATAAATATTAAACACATAAATCCTCCAAGGTCAGTTCCGTTTTGTAAGGAGTTGAAAATGTGTTGGTGGGGAGGGAGGTTGGGGAGGGGCTCAGAATGGCAGGGACACAGGTCTTCCTGTGGTCGATTCATGTTGATGTACGGCAGAAACCACCAAGATGCTGTAATTTTCCTCCAATTAAAATAATTAATTTTGAAAAGCTTCGTGATATTAAAGGCTGAAGTATGACTTTTACTACGTTCGTAGCTTGCAGGTTTATAGAATCCATGAGTTCCAAGAAAACATTGTCACTAAGAGACCCAGTTTCTAGGAACCTGTAACCCGGACTATAACTACAAGAGCCTTGAGGTTTGGAAAATGTGACCTCCCAACTATGTAGTCAATAGCCTCCTTGCTGTGATGCATATTTGAAAATCAAAACAAAACAAAACAAAAAAAGCTTAAAAGAGAGGTGGAGGTGTGTGATTCTGAGTTGGCAGGAGAGAGTTTACAAAATTCTTTCATTAAGCTTCACGGTTTTACTCACTGGGCCCTTTTTACTCACGGGACTTATCCCTGGAAATCTACCAGTGCGCCAGAGCAGCTGAAAAGAGTGCAGTGGTCTCCTTTATCTGCAGATTAAAAATAACAACAACTCCAGTACTTGCATAGGAATCTAAAAGCCCACCGCATCTGGGACCAGCTGATAGGGGCCAAAGTCCCGCAACCCTGAGCAGGAGCCGCGGGAATCCCCGCCATGCAGCCCACCTCGGCAGTGGATGCCCATAGTGGCGTCTGACTGCTCCCTGAGCGCCCCTGGGAAGGCGCCGAGCAGCCGCGCTAAGGGCAGCGCGGATTCACCCCGCAGAGGCTGCCGCTCCCCTCCTCCGGGAGAGGCGAAGCTGGCTGAGAGGACGCTGGCTGCGCCCAGGAGCTGACCTAGGCACAACGTCCTCGGGCGGCAGGCAGGGGTGGAAATTTCCAGATGGGAGGTTATATGCCCTAAGGGAGGAGACAAAGCCTGGAGGCACAGGCTTCCCCTCCTAAGAAAATGGGATTTCTGCCCAAATCACTGGTGGCTCAGACGGCAAAGCGTCTGCCTACAACGCGGGAGACCCGGGCTCCATCCCGGGGTCAGGAGGATGCCCTGGAGAAGGAAATGGCACCCCACTGCAGTGCTCTTGCCTGGAAAGTTCCATGGTTGGAGGAGCCGGCTAGGCTACAGTCCACGGGGTCCCGAAGAGTTGGACATGCCTGAAGGACTTCACTTTCTCTTTTTCCTTTCTCTAAAATAATAAAGATAGTTTAGACGCTTAAAGATCTAAAAATCTCAGCTCTGCTTTAGCTATTCAGAGCGACTCACTCCCAAAACATTCCTGTAGTCCAGGCTTTATCACCCTTTTTCTTTTTCTGCCTAATATTTAAGTTACCAATATACAGAATTTTCATTAATTCAAGGTGATTATAGAGACAGCTCTTGGGAGTTGGACTCAAGGTGCACTTCTTAGCGATTCTAGCGTGATCCCACTTTGGCACTGCACTGAAGAATCTCAGTAACACTGCGCTGAATGAAGATGAGTGTGACTGGTACTTTCTTTTCCTTCTATCTTTTCTTAAAAAAAAAAAGAAAAGAAAAGAAAAAAAAGATCACCCAGAGGAGGGATATCCATCTCACTTTATTCAGGTCATGAAGTCACACACCACCAAAGGCCAATTTCTCCTCTGTAAGCTACCACCAACTCTGATGTGATAAAAGCCTGTTACCACCATCCAGTGGGACAAATTCCCTGACTCTTGATTTAGGTAAGATAAAATAAAATTTTATAGACGTTCTTCATAAATCCACAATAAGTCATTATTCTCTCTGACATGTAGCGAAAGCCCAGAAAATAAGCATCACCTTGAGTCACACGAATATTCAAGATTTACACCCTTTTAGCTGAAAGAACAAAAGTAGTTGAAAGGTATTGAAGCATGCCTCTTCATTTGTTAATTGAAATAATACCTAGTACATTTAGTTCAGTTCAGTTCAGTTGCTCAGTCATGTCCGACTCTTTGCAACCCCATGAATCGCAGCACGCCAGGCCTCATTGTCCATCACCAACTCCTGGAGTTCACCCAAACTCATATGCATTGAGTCAGTGATGCCATTCAGCCATCTCATTCTCTGTCGTCCCCTTCTCCTCCTGCCCCCAATCCCTCCCAGCATCAGAGTCTTTTCCAATGAGTCAACTCTTCGCATGAGGTGGCCAAAGTACTGGAGTTTCAACCTCAGCATCAGTCCTTCCAATGAACACCCAGGACTGGTCTCCTTTAGGATGGACTGGTTGGATCTCCTTGCAGTCCAAGGGACTCTCAAGAGTCTTCTCCAACACCACAGTCCAAAAGCATCAATTCTTCGGCACTCAACTTTCCTCACAGTTCAACTCTCACATCCATACATGACCACTGGAAAAACCATAGCCTTGACTAGACGGACCTTTGTTGGCAAACTAATGTCTCTGCTTTTCAATATGCTATCTAGGTTGGTCATAACTTTCCTTCCAAGGAGTAAGCATCTTTTAATTTCATGGCTGCAGTCACCATCTGCAGTGATTTTGGAGCCCAAAAAAATAAAGTCTGACACTGTTTCCACTGTTTCCCCATCTATTTCCCAGGAAGTGATGGGACCAGATGCCATGATCTTAGTTTTCTGAATGTTGAGGTTTAAGCCAACTTTTTCACTCTGCTCTTTCATTAAGAGGCTTTTTAGTTCCTCTTCACTTTCTGCCATTGGGTGGTGTCATCTGCATATCTGAGGCTATTGATATTTCTCCCGGCAATCTTGATTCCAGCTTGTGCTTCTTCCAGCCCAGCGTTTCTCATGATGTACTCTGCTGCTGCTGCTGCTGCTAAGTCGCTTCAGTCGTATCTGACTCTGTGCGACCCCATAGACGACAGCCCACCAGGCTCCCCTGTCCCACAATCTTTGCAAGAAATGTTCCCTTGGTATCTCTAATTTTCTTGAAGAGATCTCTAGTCTTTCCCATTCTGTTGTTTTCCTCTATTTCTTTGCACTGATCTCTGAGGACAGCTTTCTTATCTCTCCTTGCTATTCTTTGGAACTCTGCATTCAAATGGGAATATCTTTCCTTTTCTCCTTTGCTTTTCACTTCTCTTCTTTTCACAGCTATTTGTAAGGCCTCCCCGGACAGCCATGTTGCTTTTTTGCATTTCTTTTCAAGGGGATAGTCTTGATCCCTCTCTCTTGTACATGTCATGAACCTCCGTCCATAGTTCATCAGGCACTCTATCTATCAGATCTAGTCCCTTAAATCTATTCCTCACTTCCACTGTATAATCATAAGGGACTTGATTTAGGTCATATCTGAATGGTCTAGTGGTTTTCCCTACTTTCTTCAATTTAAGTCTGAATTTGGCAATAAGGAGTTCATGATCTGAGCCACAGTCAGCACCCCATCTTGTTTTTGCTGACTGTATAGAGCTTCTCCATCTTTGGTTGCAAAGAATATATACAGTCTGATTTCGGTGTTGACCATCTGGTGATGTCCATGTATAGAGTCTTCTCTTATGTTGTTGGAAGAGGGCGTTTGCTATGACCAGTGAGTTCTCTTGGCAAAGCTCTATTAGCCTTTGCCCTGCTTCATTCCGTATTCCTAGGCCAAATTTGCCTGTTACCCCAGGTGTTTCTTGACTTCCTACTTTTGTATTCCAGTCCCCTATAATGAAAAGGACATCTTTTTTGGGTGTTAGATCTAAAAGGTCTTGTAGGTCTTCACAGAACTGCTCAGCGTCTTCAGCTTCTTCAGCGTTATTGGTTGGGGCATAGATTTGGATTATTATGATATTGAATGGTTTGCCTTGGAAACAAACAGAGATCATTCTCTCATTTTTGATTCATCCACATCCAGTTGTGGATGTGACTGGTGATGGAAGCCAGGTCTGATGCTGTAAAGAGCAATACTGCATAGGAACCTGGAATGTTAGGTCCATGAAATTGGAAGTGGTCAAACAGGAGATGGCAAGAGTGAACATTGACATTCTAGGAATCAGCGAACTAAAATGGACTGGAATGGGTGAATTTAACTCAGATGACCATTATATCTACTATTATGGGCAGGAATCCCTTAGCAGAAATGGAGTAGCCATCATGGTCAACACAAGAGTCTGAAATGCAGTACTTGGATGCAGTCTCAAAAATGACAGATTGATCTCTGTTCGTTTCCAAGGCAAACCCAGTACATTAAAGGAACGCTATGTTTTTATTTTATTGATGACTCATTTTTTCCTAATCTAAATTCTTAACCTTGAAAAATGCCCTTTTGTTCTGCCTCCTATTTATTAGCTACAGTGGAAAGAATGATACCACAGCCTCGTTGTTACACTGTTATTTGATGGAGGGTAGCATTCCTTAGTTGGAGGATTTGGGGATCTCATAGAAAGTACGTGTGTGTGCATGCTAAGTCACTTCAGTCATGTCTGACTCCTTGCAATGCTGTGGACTGTGGCCCACCAGGCTCTTCTGTCCACGGGATTCTCCAGGCAAGAGTACTGGAGTGGGTTACCATGCCCTCCTCCAGGGGGTCTTCCCCACCCAGGGGTCACACCCGGGTCTCTTGTGTCTTCTGCACTGGCAGGCAGGTTCGTTACCACCAGCGCCCCCTGGGAAGCCCGTGGAAAGTACTCCACTTAATAGGGCGATGCCCACCTACGGCTCTGGTGAAAAGCTTCCGATGCACCTGGCAGCCCTGCTCTGACTTTCAGCCACTGCTGCTTTGCCTTCATCCCAGAGGACTCTGGGACTGTCTTAAGTACATTCTTTATGATCACCCCAGCTAGACTACAAACTCCCCAAAGACAGGGCCAACCATCTTTTCGTTTTCGCCACAATTCCACCGCAGATCTGGGCATGTTAGGGGAGCAGGACAAACACTCATTGACTAATCATAGAAGGTGCCTCTGTCTTCTTTCACTTCTGCCCCTTGGAGCATGAAGAGGGCAAGAACGGCACACAGCTTCTCCAGGGCACTTAAATCTTCTGAGTCTCCTGTCCTCTGTGAAGGTATTAATAGTAAACTGTGATTTTGTTAAGCTAATGCACTTCCCTCATTGGTCAAGAGTGATGACATTTTGAGAAACTCTGAAGAAATAAATTATATACACAAGTACACATTCCCCAGTGGCTCAGATGGTAAGGCGTCTGCCTACAACGCGGGAGACCTGGGTTCAATCCCTGGGAAGATCCCCTGGAGAAGGAAATGGCAATCCACTCCAGTATTCTTGCCTGGAAAATACCATGGATGGAGGAGCCTAGTAGGTTATAGTCCACGGGGTCGCAAAGAGTCGGACACAACTGAGTGACTTCACCTTCACCTTCACCTTCACCCCATGAGAAAGTAAGCTACTAGAGGAGGGTTGGGATTTTTTTTTTGTTTCCTTAAAACCTAGGATAGCCCTTGGTACTATCACTAATAAATATGTGCTGTAAATAATGAAAGAAGCTGTGTTTACAAGTGGTGGAAAGGACACAGGTTCAGGAGACAAAGCATTTATCTAACGTCAGCTCTGTGGATATGCAATACTTATAGAGATTTCTCCCCCCTCACTATCCCAAAGGAGAGTGCTCCTGTTAAAACTTCCTGAAGCTGAAGGGGCAGTAAAGCAGAGGAATAATTACCTTAAGACTCATCTTGCCAACCGATGTTTAAGAGGGACAAAGCACAGAGGCTCCCGCGGTACAAAGCTACAGGCCGGTTGCCGAGCAGCTGAGTCTAGTTCCGGGCGGGGGGCCTGGTGGCACCGTTCTTACAGCGGAGGCTGCAAGATGCCTCCAACAGCTGGCTGCGAAACGCATGTGGACTGCTATTTTTGAGTTTCACCTCTTTTCCTAAAACTGAAACTCCTCTTTAGATTCTTTTGGGGTTAGTGAAAACAGATAGGGTTTGAAGACCCAGGTAGGTCTTTCATAAACGTGAAATGGCTTAAAGAGAACTTTCAAGAAGCCGGGGATACCTGTTTTAGGTCTCTGTTTTCCCATCTGTATAATGGGAAGAGAGGTATGTGCATTATGGATCCCTGATATCTCTGCTGGCATGAAAGTCAGGTATAAACAGAAAAGTATTTTTAAACACTGCAACCCAATCACACTCTGAAGCTTTAAGAAAACATTCCTTCTTCATGCTGGTATTTTCTTAAGTTTTCTGAAATTTCTTTCTTTCTTTCTTTCTTTTTTTAAAGAGATGGTTCTGAGTTTTGGTAGGAGAGAAGAAACCCTTTCACAAACTCAGGGCCATAGGTCTTGGTACTAGGTCTGCCTCAAAATTGCTATCTGACCTTTGAATGATTCACTTCACCTCTCTGGAGATGGATTTCTTCTTCCGTAAAATGGAGACTCACAATTAGAAAGGTTGCACTGAAGACCAAGGGAATATTTGCAAAACATGAAGCTCTGTCAGCTGTAAAAATGTTGTAATTACTATTGCCATAGGTCTGAGGGTTATCTTAGATCAGGGCATCTCAAGTTATCTGTGATGGATCAGCCACTTTTATTTCCTAATCTATTACGTTCTGATGTTTTTATACAATGCAAAGAGACTTGGCTAGAAAAATGCAATGGAAAAAGAATTAAAAAAAATTACAAGTCCCAATTTAAATTTGTTTTTAGAACTAAAAGAGAAAATATTTCTCAAACTGCTATAAATGTTTATAAACACTCCTAGTTTCTATGCATAGGTGATCATGGGCCATTGCTGGTGGCTATGTAGGTGGCCTTTAAGGAGTCTTCAGTTTTATTACTGTGACCAATGAATGTGATCAGAGAAGTGTATTTTATATAATAATGCTTTCTGTTCGTAGTTCAATGGTTGTTAGATTTTCCTTTATGCATATATATATTCAAAAGGCTAATTATTTCGATGATAAAATTCATTTAAAAAAAAGGTCAAGTAAATTGAACAACAGAAAAAAGAGAAAAAACTGTATGGATTGGAAAACAAAACAAAGCAAAACATGTAAAATCGCAAAAGAGAATCTGCTCCTTAGGGTTAAATTTTCATTCAGGTGCGCAGCCCCGACAGGGCTGGATTCCGTTCCTTAAGACTGGGGACAGCGCTGGATTCCGTTCCTTATGACTGGGGAATGTCCGTAAGCGCACGCGTTTACCCTCTTCTCCTTAGCATCTTCTCCAGGCGTCTGTTACTCTTGCGCTTCCTTCCAGCCAAAGAGAAAGGTGACGACGAATCAGTGGGGAAAAGTGAGTGAAATTAGCTTTAGCAAACAAATGGAAAGGCTTGCAGCCTCTCTCCAGGGCTTGTTAGAGACATTCTGAGAAAGAGTCTGAATGACCCATCAGATGACTTGTCCACCTTAATGACCTAGTGCCAAGCACCCAGACTGAGGCTCATGTACACTTGAAAACTGAGACATGAATCACGGTAGCTTCTTCACTGCAGACATGAGTGTGGCAAACACGGAGTGATTCTGCAAATTGCAACTGTGTCAGCCCTGTGACGGGTAAGGGAGAGTTTTGGTGTATTAAAGCATTCATGGTTTTGATGGCAGCTTAAGGAGATAGTCTCCCACCATTTCTCTGCCTGTGCCCAGCCCTGGGGCAAGCAGAGTTGGAAATATGTTGGATTTTTTTTTTTTTTTTTGGCCTGGCTGTCCATTGGTACTCTTTGATCCTTCTCCCTGGAATGTTCTCACCTTAACCACCAGGGAAATCCTTATTCATTCCTCAAATGTCATCTCTCTTCCACGGCCTGGCTCCATCCCACCAGGCGGAGCGTGGAGGGCACCCGTCTCCACGATGCCTGGCAGCTCAATAAACCTCAGCCTCCCCCCGCCCGTGGCCCCTGCTCTGCATGTCTCCATCATACGCTCACCGAGCGAGCGGGGGCTGCTCGTGCATCTTTCAAGAGACCGAGCGCTTCTGTGGCAAGGATTGTTTCTTTCATTTTGTACTCCCTTCATAAATGCTCCTGAGTGAAACATTTCACCATTCTTTTATTCATACTCCCCGGTCAGGAAGCTCACATAAAATTTGGAGAACAGGTTTGATTGTCCGTGCATGAGCCATGTCACCCTTTCCCCCCATTTAAATAGTTTGGGGCACTTTTTCTCAAAGTGTTAGTTACAGACCATCTAGAGCGAAACTGCCCGGCGGGCTTGTTGAACCCAAGTGCCCAGGTTCCATCGCGGCCTATCGAATACCAATCTCGTGCTGGGCTATTCTCAGTCATGTCCGACTCTTTGCGACTCCACAGACTGCAGCCCACCAGCTCCTCTGTTCATGGAATCTTCCAGGCAAGAATACTGGAGTGGGTTGCCATTTCCTACTCCAGGGGATTTTCCCGATCAAGGGACTGAACCCGCGTCTCCTGCAGTGGCAGGCAGGTTCTTGACCACTGTGCCACCCGGGAAGCCTATATCCAATCTTAGTTTAGCGTCATCTTCACTGCCACTCCTGTGCCTCTCACCGTGTTCAGCGAGAGAGTGAAAAGGCAAGTGACTACATCGTCGATGAGCTCTTCCGGGGTGCCTGCACGCCTGGAACTTTGGCGGGCACCCCTTTCTTTGGGATATTGTTAGTAAGCATTGACCTATTGTCCCTGGCAGCGCGGGCCTTGCTCAGAGGACACTGCCTGTGTCTGTGGCCTCTGTGCATAGCGGTGGAGCCAGGGCCTGATACTAAACTCAGAGCATCAGCCGGGCAGCCTGATGGCCAGTGCCTGGAACCCACGGCCAGGAAGGTCAATTCTGCTTCACCTGTAAGGGCTTCCCCTGTGGCTCAGCTGGTAAAGAATCCGCCTGCAATGCGGGAGACCCTGGTTCGATTCCTGGGTCAGGAAGATCCGCTGGAGAAGGGAAACGCTACCCACTCCAGTGTTCTTGGGCTTTGCTTGTGGCTCAGCTGGTAAAGAATCCGCCTGCAATGCGGGAGACCTGGGTTCAATCCCTGGGTTGGGAAGATCCCCTGGAGAAGGAAAGGATACTCACTCCAGTGCTCTGGCCTGGAGAATGCCACGGACTGTATAGTCCATGGGGTCACAAAGAGTCGGACATGACTGAGCAACTTTCACTTCACTTATAAGGAACAGCTTTGTCTTCACACGTGTTTAATTCCCCTTCTCAGTATATCCAAATACGCTTGTCTCTTTAGAAAGAAACCCCAGGGTTAGGACAATTTAATGATAAAAAAATGGAAAAGGACGTGACTCGGGATTGGCAAGAAGCACCTGTGTCAGTTTAGCGCTGGTTTCACTTCGACTTTGCTGATGATCCACGCTCCCCAGCCTTCATCCGTGAAGTCAGGGTGAAAAGGAATGGGAGTTCTTAGGAGACTGGTTACGAAAGGTTCTCACTTATGCCATGAGGGAAAGGGAGAAAGATTTCTAGGCTTGGTGCAATTTTTTTATTTTTCTTTTCTTCCTGCTCTCCTAGCTTTTTGTCCCCGCAGTGGGACAAGTGAACATAAAGGAAAAATCACACACACACACACACACACACACACACACACACACAAATCTTTAGAAGCTTTGAGCATAATGTTAAATCTTTGGGATAAGGAAGATAGAGTCCTTCTATAATGCTCTGCAAAATATATTACAGGGATGCAAAAAGGAAAATAGAAAATTCACATTAAAGTCACTTACTGTATCTACCAAATTTGAATCAGAGAGAAAAATCAGACAGTGAGAAATATTTATATTCAAAGGGTTAGTAATGTGTCTGACAGAAGGATGTGAAAAAGTGAATATTTTAATTGTTTACTTCATAAGAGATGTAGAAATATTTGTGAAATATTATTTAATGTGTTTTCTTGGACTTTAAAACAGAAAAGGGACCAGTTCTGAATAATAGTTCCTACAACATAGAGTCACTCAGAAAATGTGAAAGAATTGCTTATGGCACAGACACTTAGAATAATTTAAAGCAGAGACTTATAGATGATGGGAAAATCAAAAAAGTTCCAATGCACATAAAAAACAATTGGAAAGAATTTTCTCAAATACATTTTATGACCAAGAAAATCATGCTTACAAACATGCCAAGCCAACTAAACAACAGAGTAATTTAAGAAAACACAAAATGTAATTTAAAAATTCGAATAGAACCAAACAGCATTATGCTATTACTCATTTCAGAGTTACAGATGAATGTCTAGGAATGCAGTGAAAAGAAGGGTTGAAAATTCAAGATAGGAGAACCATTGTTCCATTCATTAAACCAGAATCAGACTATTAACTCAGCATCTACCCTGCTCGAGACAGTGTTCAAGGCACTGGATGTAGCAGGGAGAAGCCAGGAAAAACAAAAACAAAACCTCACCATTGTAAGGTTATGCGCTAATGGGGGTAGACAGCTAGCACAGAAACAACAAAATATTTCAAATAACAAAAGTGCTGTGAGGAAAATAATACCAACAACAGAAACAAAACTGAAGAGAAAGAGAGCAATCGCAGATGGGTAAAAGCTGCTCGCTAGAGGGATCGCATAAAGCTTCTGGAAGGGGTTGACTTCAGTGCAGAGCTCTGAGTGACGTGAAGGTGGGACCCGCACAGTCATCTGGAGAGAAGTTCGGGCAAAGGGAAACTCAAGTGTTAGGATCAAGAGATAGGAGTGAGGAAGGGGTATTCTATTTATTTATTTATAATTAAATCCATTTATTTTAGTTGAAGAATAATTGCTTTACAATATTGTGTTGGCTTCTGCCAAACAGCATGAATCAGCCACAGAGGTACCTATGTCCCCTCCGCCTTGAACCTCCCCCCAGTTTCCTTTGCTAGGGATCATTAAAACATTAGCTAGAGCTGTCAGCCACACTAATGCAAGGCCACCCGCCTCCAGGTTCACCCCAATGAAAAACAAGGAACTTAGAAAATTGATCAAATCGGGTTTCTTAATTGCCTGTGAACTGCTTAGGAATGAATATAAGGCTGTCTCTTATACACATCTCCCCACCTCCCTCCCCATCCCACCCCTCTAGGCTGTTACAGAGCCCGGGTTTGAGTTCCCAGAGTCAGACAGCAAATTCTCATTGGCTTTCTGTTTCACATATGGTAATGCATGTTTCCATGTTACTCTCTCCATACATCCCATCCTCTCCTCCCTCCCCCTCCTGGGGTCAATGAGTTTGTTCTCTAAGCCTGTGTTCTGCCCTGCAAATAGGCTCATCAGTACCGTCTTTCTAGATTCCACATATATGATGTTTTTCTGACGTATTTCACTCTGTACAATAAGCTCTAGGTTCACCCATCTTGTTAGAACTGACTCAAATGCACTCCTTTTTAATGGCTGAGTAATATTCCATTGTATATATGTACCACTGCTTCTTCATCCATTCATCTGCTGATGGACATCTAGGTTTCTTCCATGTCCTAACTATTGTAACTAGTGCTGCGATGAACACTGGGGTACATGTGGTTTTTTTTTTTTCCAGTTTTGGTTTCCTCAGGGTATATGCCTAGTAACGGGATTGCTGGGTCATATGGTGGTTTTATTCCTAGCTTTTTAAGGAATCTCCACATCATCTTCCACAGTGGCTGTATCAGTTTACATTCCCACCAACAGTGCAAGAGGAGTCCCTTTTGTCCACACCCTCTCCAGCATTTATTGTTTGTAGGTTTTTTTGTTGATGGCCATTCTGACTGGTGTGAGGTATCTCTCATTGTAGTTTTGATTTGCATTTCTCTAATAATGAGTGATGCTGAACATTTTTTCATGTGTTTATTAGCCATCTGTATGCGAAGAATGAGGTGTCTTAGGGACAGAGGCCAGGATGGTTGGAGCATGGAGACTGGGGTGAAGAGATTCGGAAATGAAGAAAAAAGAGTCCTGAAACACCCGATTCTCGTGCATTGCGGTGGCCTGTGAAGTTGTCCTAAACAAGATGATAACTACTGGTCGGGGTTCTGGAAAAACGACTCTTTTCCTCATTGAAAGTGACTGACTCCGCTGGCATGCAGTACTTTCATTCTCTGCAGTTTCTCTTCCTTCTTGCTTGGAATACAGACACGATGCCTGGAGGTAGAGCAGCTGTTTTGTAGCAATGAGGACAAAATCGCATGTTAAGGACGGTGGAGGAAGAAGCCAGATGGCAGAGCAGGTTCCTTAAGGACTGTGTTGAGCCACTCTATCGGCCCTGCACTGCCAACCTCTAGACTTTTTGTTACATCAGAAAAAAAAAAAATGCACCTCTTACTTGGTTAAGGGTAAAGTGCTTATTACAACTCTTGCTGGTTTAAGTGTCCCAGTGCTTAAGTCATTGTACTTGGGATTCTAATTCATGTAGCTCAAAGTGTAAGTGGTCAGAGCCAGAACATGTTGGGTTTATTGGCCGCAGTAAATATTTTTGCATTTTATAGTCATTGCACCAGGAAGCCTCTAGAAGGTTTTAAGAAAAAGAGTGATATAATCTAGGAAGCATCACTACGAAAAACCTAGTGGAGGTGATGGAATTCCAGTTGAGCTGTTTCAAATCCTGAAAGATGGTGCTGTGAAAGTGCTGCACTCAATCTGCCAGCAAATCTGGAAAACTCAGCAGTGGCCACAGGACTGGAAAAGGTCAGTTTTCATTCCAATTCCAAAGAAAGGCAATGCTAAAGAATGTTCAAACCTCCACACAATTGCACTCATCTCACAGGCTAGTAAAGTAATGCTCAAAATTCTCCAAGCCAGGCTTCAGCAATACGTGAACCATGAACTTCCAGATGTTCAAGCTGGTTTTAGAGAAGGTAGAGGAACCAGAGATCAAATTGCCAACATCTGCTGGGTCATGGAAAAAGCAAAAGATTCAAGAAAAACATCTACTTCTGCTTTACTGACTATGCCAAGGCCTTTGGCTGTGTGGATCACAATCAACTGTGGAAAATTCTGAAAGAGATGGGAATACCAGACCACCTGACCTGCCTCCTGAGAAATCTATATGCAGGTCAGGAAGCAACAGTTAGAACTGGACATGGAACAGCAGACTGGTTCCAAATTGGAAAAGGAGTACGTCAAGGCTGTATATTGTCACCCTGCTTATTTAACTTATATGCAGAGTAAATCATGGAAAATGCCAGGCTGGATGAAGCACAAGCTGGAATCAAGATTGCCGGGAGAAATATCAATAACCTCAGATATGCAGATGACACCACCCTTATGGCAGAAAGTGAAGAGGAACTAAAGAGCCTCTTGATGAAAGTGAAAGAGGAGAGTGAAAAAGTTGGCTTAAAACTCAACATTCAGAAAACGAAGATCATGGCATCTGGTCCCATCACTTCCTTGGGAAATAGATGGGGAAATACTGGAAACAGTGACAGACTATTTTTGGGGGCTCCAAAATCACTGCAGATGGTGACTACAGCCATGAAATTAAAAGATGCTAGCTTCTTGGAAGAAAAAGTTATGACCAACCTAGACAGCATATTAAAAAGCAGAGACCTTTCTTTGCCAACAAAGGTCCTTCTAGTCAAAGCTATGGTTTTTCCAGTAGTCATGTATGGATGTGAGAGTTGGATATAAAGAAAGCTGAGCACTGAAGAACTGATGCTTTTGAACTGTGGTGTTGGAGAAGACTCTTGAGAGTCCCTTGGACTGCAAGGAGATCCAACCAGTCCATCCTAAAGGAAATCAGTCCTGAATATTCACTGGAAGGACTGATGTTGAAGCTGAAACTCCAATACTTTGGCCACCTGATGAAGAACTGACTCATTTGAAAAGACCCTGATGCTGGGAAAGATTGAGGGCAGCTGGCGAAGGGGATAACAGAGGATGACATGGTTGGATGGCATCACCAACTTGATGGACATGAGTTTGAGTAAACTCCGGGAGTTGGTGATGGACAGGGAGGCCTGGCGTGCTGCAGTCCATGGGATTGCAGAGTCAGACACGACTGAGCGACTGAACTGAACTGACCTGAAGAAAAAGTGATATAATCTAGTTTATTCCTGTAGAGTACTTTATCTGCTGTGTATAAATGAGTTAGCAGCAAGGCAAGATGGAAGCAGACGGTGCTGTTAGCAGGCTGTCCCTGGTGACACAGCCGATGCAGGGGACATGGGCTCCATCCCTGGTCCAGGAAGATTCCACAGGCTGCGGGGCAGCTAAAGCTGTGTGCCGTAACTACTGAAGTTACTGGAGCTCGTGCACTCCAGAGCCCGCGCTCTGCAGGGAGAGAAGCCCCTGCGTTAAAGCCCCCCACAGCAGCAGCGAGCTGCCCCCACCGGCTGTAACTTGAGAAATCCCGCACGCAGAGAAGACCCGGAGCAACCAAGAATAAATAAATGCTTCTTTTTTAAAAAAGAAGGCTGTAGTAAGAGATGAGGTTGCCTCTTCCATTTGTTTTATGACAAGTATTTTGGTACAGTTCCACCTCCCCAAATTAGTTGCTGTATCCGTAGTATTAGCAGGGCCATTTGACAGCCGCCTACGCGTCTGGGAATACAGGACTGCAGGCTCCTCTCCGTAGCATGTGCTTCAAGGACTTGTCAGCAGAGCCGGGACACTTGCGTCTGTTCAGCTTGCAGATGTTTAAATGACGAGAGTTAATTAGTGGTTATGTACTCGGTCTCCCTGCCTGATCTAGCTTATCCCCACCATTGTAAATCTCCTTTTTTCTCCCTCTCTTTTTTGGTTTCCTTTGCTAGGGATCATTAAAACATTAGCTAGAGCTGTCAGCCACACTAATGCAAGGCCACCCGCCTCCAGGTTCACCCCAATGAAAAACAAGGAACTTAGAAAATTGATCAAATCGGGTTTCTTAATTGCCTGTGAACTGCTTAGGAATGAATATAAGGACCGAAATAAAATGATAACATATATTAATCCCACAAATTGTGGATTAGAAAGCTTTTCATAGGCTGAAGAGGAAAATAAGTACTTTCTGAAGAGTAATATATTCCTCATTTTAATATTATTATCAAAGGTCAATAGAAGTAAGATTTGTTGAAATAACATTTCACTTACAAATACCTAACTACAAATATCTGATTTCAAGGTTCAGAAAAAATAACCCTCATAGAAAAACGTGAAAAAAAAAAAAGCAGAAGACATAAGTGGAATAGTACTGTATGGTGTTTAAAATGTCTTAAGAGTGGAAAGTAGATGGTATACACTTGCTAAACATTGTAGAGGTCGTAAGAAATAAATGACAATTCCAAAAAGAATTCATTTTAATCATAGTTATTACATTTTCAGGGAATACGAGAAGCTTTAACTATTTCCTCCTAAACGATGTGCAGCATCACAAAATTTTAAAGAGAACTCTTGGGTTTAAGTCTGTGTAGACCCTGAGGGTCAGCTCACTCCTTATTCCTGCCGAGTCACCCCTGGGGACAAACAGCGCTTCCTGAATGGATGAAGAGCCGAGGGCAGCGATCAGGCCGCCGTGGGCCACGGTTCCAGGGCTGCTTCGAGGCGGAGGCAGACGTGGTCCCTCTCTCCAGGTTCCAGTCCAGTAGTGTCCCTTCATCTCTTTCTTTCAGTCTTACATCATGAGCCTTATCTGGTTTTTAGTTACATTAATTTATGGGACTTCAGTCTAATTTTTGTCCAGATTTATTCATATTTCTGTAGATAAAAATCCACGGAAACAGACTTCCAAATAACTATTTGCTTTATTTTATGTTTAAGTGAGCTTGGCAGTGCTAAGCTCCTGAACTTGTTTTCGTCTTTCCTTTCTTAAAAAATAAGGGCTCGTGTTCTGTGGTGTCGCCTGTGGCAAGGATCTTGTTGGCTCAGCTGCCATAGTGAAGGCAGGTCATGGTGCGCGACCACTGGGGCTGCCGCTCTCCTCCGAATTGGCACTTTCACAAATACAGTGACGAATGTTGAAAAACGTTCCCAAGTAAAATGGCTACACACTGTCCTTCCTCTCCTTGGAATCTTAAAATGGAGCTTCAGGCCACTGTGAGCCTTTCCTGTACAAGGCAGACTTTGTGAACAATTGGAGTCCTTCTATAACAATAAGGAAGATACTATATCCAAATTTTGTAGCCTCGTTTATTCTGCTCATATTTTTCTAGTGTATACACAAATTTTATTTCCGTTTGTATTGTGTTTTCTTCTTTTTCTGAAATAAACAAGTGAAAGAACTGCTAACAGCAGTAAGACAAACTTAAGTAAGATAATTGGTTGTTTCTCATTTGGGTTTCCCTGAGAGCTCAGCTGGTAAAGAATCCGCCTGCAATGCAGGAGACCCTGGTTCAATCCCTGGGTTGGAAAGATTCTATGGAGGAGGGAAAGGCTACCCACTCCAGTATTCTTGGGCTTCCCCTGTGGCTCAGCTTGTAAAGAATCCGCCTGCAATGTGGGAGACCTGGGTTCGATCCCTGGGTTGGGTAGATCCCCTGGAGAAGGGAATGGCTACCCACTCCAGTATTCTGGCCTGTAAGATTCCATGGACTGTATAGTCCATGGGGTTGTAAAGGGTCGAACATGACTGAGTGCTTTCACTTTCACTTTCTTTCATGATAGCCTCATGAATTCAGTGGAATAATGTAGTCTGAAATGACATAAAATTGAGTCAACATATTAACAGATTTTTGAAAACAGCCCAGTCAATCCGAGGGATGTTCTCCAGTGATGGAGCAAGGGTCCGGGATGTGATCTCTTGTGGGCAGAGTGAGACTTGAGTCCCAGTTAATGCTGGTGCCCTAGCATAATTTTTACAGCATTCCATTCACTCTGAAAAGGGTCCTGGTTTAGAGGACAAATTATGTAGTCACTCTATTTATAGACAACATTTTAATCAACAATTAATAAGAAACAGGAAGTACTTTAAAAATGTGCAGGTGACTCAAACCTAGGATAGGATACCTCAAAAGATGTCAGAATTAGAAAACTGAGTATCTTGATAAGCTAGATGGATGGGATAAAAACAGAAGAGATAAAAATGTATTAGAGTTCAAGGAGGGGAAGGGGATTGCCTTGAGGCTTGTAAAAGTAATTGTAGTACAATATGAAGGAATCGTAACTTAAAAGAAAAGGATCTGGGGTTTTCATTAGAGGCTGGCATGCTGCTTGCCAGCGCTGCGGTGGGGCCGATCACACAGCAGGGGAGGTGCCCAGACCTGCATCCCCTAGCGGAGCTGTCTGCACCAGCGTTCCAAATCTATGCTGGCCGCAACGGGAGTTTCTAGACACATGTGGCTCCTGAGCGCTGGAACTGTGGCTAGTGAGACGGAGGCACTGAAGATTTAATTTTATCTGACGTTCATTGATCCAAGTTTAAAATTGAATAGCCACGTGTGGCCAGTGGCTTCTGCACTGGTCAGGATAGATCAAGATCGAGAGACGTCTCAACGGTCGTCACGGCTGGAGAACCGGGGCCTGGTGGCCAGAGAGCTTTGCGACTTCGTGTGCCTACCGAAGCGCAAGTCAGGCCGTCTGCGCCGCCGCAGATCCTGCAATGCCCTACTGAATCCAACGGAGCACAGGAAAGCCCTCGCTCGCGACGGTGCTGCAGTGCAGAGTCCGTTTCAAGGGAGTCTAAGGGATGGAGCGGCGACCACCAAGCCACAGCTCGGAGGGGCTTCGTGGAAGAGATGGGCTTTGAAAAGAGACAGAGACAGAGCTCAGCGTTTGGGCGGGAAAAGGCCAGGTCAGGGCAGTGTGAGGGTGGAGAGAGGGTGTGTGCCAGTGCGTGCCGCACACGAGGGAGTGCTCTGGAGGGAAAGCTGCTTTGGAAGCAGATGGCAGAGAAGCTGGAGCTGCTCTGAACACGTTGGGCTTTGTTCCCTAGACAGCTGAATGTTGGATGTATCAGACCGTTCTTTGTCTGAGGCATCCGTCGTGGAGGTGATCAGAAGTGAGAAAGCCATGGAGTGAAGACCACGGGCACAGATGAGGGTTACCTTAGCAGAGGCCAACCGGGAGAACACCTCTCTTGATATATTTATGGAGCTGTTGTAACGCAAGTGGTGAGAATTACTCTGGGTAGTGTCAGAGGATTGAACCAGGGTTGCAGTGTATGAAGGCAGATTTAGGATCAATAAAATGAGTACATTTCTAATAATGAGAGCTTTTTGTGACTGTCACAGATAACTTGTAAAATGGTGAGTCAGCCTTTGGCCAACGAAGGTTGTGTGCTGGGATGTTACAGGGAAGAGGGCAGTTGGCTTCCAGATTTTGCTATCTCAAGGGTCATTAAGGGGGGAGTTAGAGCTGCTAAGTGTTAATTTTGCCAAATAAGAATATTAAACATTTTCCTCGACCCAACCATCTAGTGTTATCACTATTTAAGGCAAGAAAGGGCATCGTAACACTTCCTGCCCCTCCAAAGAAGGTGAAGGTGAAGTCGCTCAGTCGTGTCCGACTCTTTGCGATCCCATGGACTGTAAGCCACTAGGCTTCTCTGTCCGTGGGATTCTCCAGGCAAGAATATTGGAGTGGGTTGCCATTTCCTTCTCCAGGGGATCTTCCCTACCCAGGGATCGAACCCGGGTCTCTCGTATTGGAGGCAGACGCTTTAACCTCTGAGCCACCAGGAAGCCCAAAGAGGAAGGACATAATTTTAAAGTAAACAATGGCTCATCCTCAAGAAAAGACAGTGTTTAGCCTGATTTCACCCCCTACCCATCTCCTCGCACGGCGCTGTGTGTCTGAGAACGTCTACTCCCCTCTGCCCCTCTGTAGCCTGGCTAATGCTAGTAAGCAATGACATTTAAGTTGAAATAATAATTAGTGTTTGTTTAACTCTGAGAGGCAGCTAATGTGGTCCAGCAGCTAAGGTAATCAGTATTTCTTAAATTTAGATTGGGAAAATCATTATTATTGAAACAGTATTATATGAGGCCCCCAGGAATTTGACAGAACAGTTACAGAAATGAAATGGTGGTCCAAGTACAGAATGATGTCATAATTAGTACAACAAGTATCACTTATAAAGCCTCCAAAATAGTAAAAAGAGAAACATGCCAGCCACAATCAGTTATCATAGAGGGCAAAACTATCCATTTCTTAATTATCATAAATCGTGACGCTTCATTGATGCATATTTGATCATAGCGCTCTTGCCATCTGTGATCTGAGGGTTACACGTGTATCCCCAGGGACCACAGTTCTTGATACAGATAATCAAGAATTCCTTTTATGCTCCTCTCAACACTGCCACAGCTCGGACCGAAATTAGCATCTTTTACAATGAAATACCAGTTGCTGTCACAAGCCGACTTGACAGCTGGAGAGAGAGGCCTGTTTATCCAGTTATTCTTCACGTCTTCAGTTCATTATGGTTTATTAAGATGGGTACTGTAAGTTCCTGAATGAGGAGACGTTGATTTTTTGCACAGTGATTATCATTTGAATAAAAGCATTGAGAAGCTGTTGTCAGATGGGACTGGGGGGATGTGATGAAGGTCAAAGACAGAAAGCATCACCCTAGTAAGCATCTGACTGAAACTATAATCACTTAATTCTCTCAAAATATGTCTTCCTAAGATGGCTTTTTCTCACTCATAGTTTGAAACATTACTTTCCATGTAGAGCCATTTTGAGAGAAACTTGGTAACTACACTGAACACAAACCGTGTTACAGGAAATACGCTAGGAGCTTCTACTTGCTATCTCATGACAGGTGGTTATTGCCTCAATCTAGTGACAGAGGTAACAGGAATATAAAGAGAGACGGCGAGTTACTTGGCCGAAGTCATACAACTTGTGCACAGATTTAGGCATTGCAGAACTGCTGCTTGTTCAAACTACCCCATACCACCTAAAATATAATTTTAAAAATTTCAATTTGCTGCTGCTGCTAAGTCGCTTCAGTCGTGTCCGACTCTGTGCAACCCCATAGACCGCAGCCCACAGGCTCCCCCATCCCTGGGATTCTCCAGGCAAGAACACTGGAGTGGGTTGCCATTTATCTCTCCAGTGCATGTAAGTGAAAAGTGAAAGTGAAGTTGCTCAGTCGTGTCCGACTCTTAGCGACCCCATGGACTGCAGCCCACCAGGCTCCTCCATCCATGGGGTTTTCCAGGCAAGAGTACTGGAGTGGGGTGCCATTGCCTTCTCCTTTCAATCTGCAGTTTCTTTTAAAAATTATTTTATCTGGAGCGTAGCTAATTAACGATGTTGTGCTAGTTTCAGGCGTACAACAAAGTCATTCAGTTATGCAGATACGTGCATCTGTTGTTTTGGAAATTCTTTTCCCACCTAGGTTCCTACAGAATGCCGAGCAGTCTTCCCTGTGCTATACGGTAGCTCCTTGTCGGTAATTATTTTAAACATGGGAATGTGTACACGGCAATCCTGCAACTCCAGTCTACACCCCCATCCCTTCCCCTGTGGTGACCGTGAGTTCATTCTTCTAAGTCTGAGTCTGTTTATGTTGTGTAAATAAGTTCATTTGTATCATTTTTTAGATTCTGCATATGAGCGATATCATACAGGATTTGTCTTTCTCTGCCTGCCTGACTCGCTGAGTGTGGTAGTCTCCGGGTCCCTCTGTGTTGCTGCGGGTGGTGGTATCTCCATTTGTCTTTTTAACGGCCACGCACACTCCACTGTGTATATTGGCCGCGTCTTCGCTGCCCCACACCTGCCGCTGGGGGTTTCACGGCTTCCGTGTCTGGGCTGTGGTAAGCGGCGCTGCGGTGACCGCTGGGTGCACGTCTCCCTTTGAACCGTGTTTTTCCTGGATATTTGCCCAGGAGTGGGGTTGCTGGGTCATCTGGCAGCTCTGTTTCTAGTTCCTTAAGGAACCTCCTGGGACTTCCCTGCTGGCTCAGAGGGCAAAGCGCCTGCCTACAATGAGGGAGACCCGGGTTCAATCCCTGGGTCGGGAAGATCCCCTGGAGAAGGAAATGGCAACCCACTCCAGTACTCTTGCCTGGAGAATCCCATGGATGGAGGAGCCTGGTAGACTACAGTCCATGGGGTCGCAAAGAGTCAGACACGACTGAGTGACTTCACTGAAGAACAAGGCACCTCCACGCTGTTCTCCATAGTGGCTGTGCTAATTACATTCCCACCAACCGTGTAGGAGGGTTTCCTTTTCTCCACACGCTCTCCAAAATTTGTTTGTAGATTTTTAAAATGATGGCCATTCTAACTGGTATGAAGTGAGAACTCATTGTAGTTTTTGAGGTGATATCTCAGTTAGCAATATTGAATATCTTTTTATGTGTCTCTTGGCCATCTGTATGTCTTTGGAGAAATATCTATTTAGGTCTTCTGCCCATTTTTTTGAATGGGTTGTTTGTTTTTTTGGTATTGAGCTTCATGAACTGTTTGCAAACTTTAGAGATCTATCCCCTGTCAGTTGCATCATTTGCAAATATTTTCTTCCCTCCTGTGGGTTGCTTTTTTGTTTATAGTTTTCTTTGCTGTGCAAAAGCTTTTAAGTTTAATTAGGTCCCATTTGTTTACTTTTGTTTTTATTTCCGTTACTCTAGGAGATGGCTCTGGGGAAACAGTGGAAACAGTGTCAGACTTTATTTTTGGGGGCTCCAAAATCACTGCAGATGGTGACTGCAGCCATGAAATTAGAAGACGCTTACTCCTTGGAAGAAAAGTTATGTCCAACCTAGATAGCATTTTCAAAAGCAGACACATTACTTTGCCGACTAAGGTCCGTCTAGTCAAGGCTATGGTTTTTCCTGTGGTCATGTATGGATGTGAGAGTTGGACTGTGAAGAAGGCTGAGCGCCGAAGAATTGATGCTTTTGAAGTTGGAGAAGACTCTTGAGAGTCCCTTGGACTGCAAGGAGATCCAACCAGTCCATTCTGAAGGAGATCAGCCCTGGGATTTCTTTGGAAGGAATGATGCTAAAGCTGAAACTCCAGTACTTTGGCCACCTCATGCAAAGAGTTGACTCACTGGAAAAGACTCTGATGCTGGGAGGGATTGGGGGCAGGAGGAGAAGGGGACGACCAAGGATGAGATGGCTGGATGGCATCACGGACTCGATGGACGTGAGTCTGAGTGAACTCCGGGAGATGGTGATGAACAGGGAGGCCTGGCATGCTGCGATTCATGGGGTCGCAAAGAGTCAGACATGACTGAGCGACTGAACTGAACTGAGGAGATGGCTCAGAAAAGATATTGCTGCGATTTATGTCAGAGTGCCCTGCCTTTGTTTTCCTCTGTTTTATATTATCCAGTCTTACATTTAGATCTTTGTCCATTTTGATTTTATTTTTGTGTATGATGTCAAGGAATATTCTAATTTCTTTTTTTTTACATGTAGCTGTCCAGTTTTCCAGTACCATTTATCTTTTAATCTTTTATGTTTTATTTTTTTAATTATGAAAGTATGATAACACATTTACAGGAGACTTGGAAAATACAGAACAAAGTTACATATAGTTCCACTGTATAGTACAGTTATTTTTTTAAATAGATAAATTAAGATTTTTAATTGCTGCTTCAATATCAAACTCTCAAAAATTAATAGAATGAATAGACAGAAAAGTAGAAGGATATAGCAGACCTGAAAAGCACCATCAGCCAATCCAGTGTAATTAAGGTTTATACAGTTTTCACAGAACAGCAGGATAGAAGCACCGTTCAGGTTCCCATGGACTGAACAGCAGGAGACGCTGGGGTGTGTCCAGGGGCATAGACCGAGGCCAGCACCGTCTACTGAAGAGACTGCCTTTCCTTCAGCTATAGCCTTGCCCCCTTTGTCACAGATCATTGATCATAGGTGCATGGGCTTATTTCCAGGCTCTCTGTCCTCTTCCACTGATCTCTAGCTCTCTTTCTCCGCCAGCACCACACTGTTTTGATGACTATAGCCTTGGAGTCAAGTATTAAGTCAGGGAGCCTGATTCCTCCAGCCTCGATTTTCTTTCTCAAGATTGTTATGGCTATTTGGGGTCTTTTGTGTCTCCATTTAAATTTTAAGATTTTTTTTTGTTGTTCGAGTTCTGTGAAAAATGCCACTGGTAATTTCGCAGGAATTGCTTTAAACCTGTAGATTGCCTCAGGCAGTATAGTCATTTTGACCATATTGCTCCTTCAAAACCAGGGAAAAGGGACTTCCCTGGCAATCCAGTGGTTAGGACTCAGTTCAGTTCAGTTGTTCAGTCGTGTCTGACTGTTTCTGATCCCATGGACTGCAGCACACCAGGCCTCCGTGTCCATCACCAACTCCCAGAGCTCACTCAAACTCATGTCCTTTGAGTCAGTGATGCCATCCAACCATCTCATCCTCGTCCCCTTCTCCTCCTGCCTTCAATCTTGCCCACTATCAGGGTCTTTTCCAACGAGTCAGTTCTTCACATCAGGTGGCCAAAGTATTGGAGTTTCAGCTTCAACATCAGTCCTTCCAATGAACACTCAGGACTGATTTCCTTTAGGATGGACTAGTTGGATCTCCTTGCAGTCCAAGGGACTCTCAAGAGTCTTCTCCAACACCACAGTTCAAAAGCATTAATTCTTCAGTGCTCAGCTTTCTTTATAGTCCAACTCTCACATCCATACATGACTACTGGAAAAACCATAGCTTTGACTAGATGGACCTTCATTGGCAAAATAATGTCTCTGCTTTTTAATATGCTGTCTAGGTTGGTCACAACTTTCCTTCCAAGGAGTAAGCGTCTTTTAATTTCATGGCTGCAGTCACCATCTGCAGCGATTTTGGAGCCCCCCAAAAATAGTCTGTCACTGTTTCCACTGTTTCCCCATCTATTTGCCATGAAGTGATGGAACTGGATGCCATGATCATAGTTTTCTGAATGTTGAGTTTTAAGCCAACTTTTTCACTCTCCTGTTTCACTTTCATCAAGAGGCTGTTGAGCTGTTCTTCACTTTCTGCCATAAGGCTTGTATCATCTGCATATCTGAGGTTATTGATATTTCTCCCAGCAATCTTGATTCCAGTTTGTTCTTCATCCAGCCTGGCATTTTGCATGGTTTACTCTGCATATAAGTTAAATAAGCAGGGTGACAATATTCAGCCTTGACGTACTCCTTTCCAAACTTGGAACCAGTCTGTTGTTCTATGTCCAGTTCTAACTGCTGCTTCCTGACCTGCATACAGATTTCTCAGGAGGCAGGTGATTAGGACTACTGGCTTCCATTTCAGGAGGTGTGGGTTCTATCCCTGGTCAGGGAACTAAGCTCCTGCATACTGTGTGGTGTGGCAACAAAAAAGAAAAAAGACACTACAAAAAAAAAAAAAAATCATAGGCCAATATCACCAGTGAACATAAACACAAAATTTTTCAACAAAATACTAGCAAACCAAATCCAACAGTGTATCCTGTACCATGATCAAGTAGGATTTATCCAAAGAATGCAAGAATTTTTCAATATCTGCAAATCAATCAGTGTGATACACTATGTCAACAAACTGGAGAATAGAAACCATATGATTATCTCAATAGATGCAGAAAAAGCTTTTGACAAAATTCAACACTCATCTATGACAAAAACTCTCCAGAAGGTGGGCATAGAGGAAACCTACCTCAACATAAAAAAGGCCATATATGACAAGCCTACAGGTGATATCATGCTCAATGGTGAAAAGCTGAAAGCATTTCTCCTGAGATCAGGAATAGGACAAGGAATGTCCACTCTCAATACTTTGGTTCAACATGGTGTTGGAAGTCCTCGCCGTGGCAGAGAAGAAAAGGAAATGAAAAGAATCCAAATTGGAAAATAAATAAAACTGTCATTGTTTGCAGATGACATGATACTATACACAGAAAATCCTAAAGATATATATATATATATAAAGAGAGAGAGGACTCTACATTTCCGTACCTCCTTCTGATAGTATTTGCGGTTAGTATTTAATATTGTTTCCTATGTTATTAGGGAAGGTGCAGATACTTTATATAATTGAATATTATTACTTTGAGATTGGCATTATCACTCCCAGTTTTCAAATGAGTGAACTTGCTCAGAGAGATGAAATAACTTGTCCAGGAATTCAAGAAACGTGCCTCCAGGGAGGGTCAGGAACAGTGAGCTAAAGCAACCAGATTTCAACGTCTACTGGCTACTCTCCCAGCTGATGCTGCGCAGCTTACCAGGCGGTGGGGAGAGGGACACTCACGTCCAGAGTGTGGGACGTGCTGTGCTCTGTGGTTCTCAGCATATGATCCTGGAGCCAGCAGTGTCAGTCGTCCCTAAATTGTGTGAGTCCTGAGACAGTGCACTTAATGATCACATAGCACTGTATGTTCCGTCTTCTGAGGTTCACCAAGGAGTTTGCATTTCAAGTTGCATCTAATGCAGAATTATCGACAATCATTTCCTGCTCTCCCACCCTTATTACCCATTCCCCATGCCAGTGAAGAATTGATGCTTTTAAACTGTGGTGTTGGAGAAGACTCTTGGGAGATCAAACCAGTCAATCCTAAAGGAAATCAACCCTGAATATTCATTGGAAGGACTGATGCTAAAACTGAAGCTCCAATACTTTGGCCACCTGATGCAAGGAGCTGACTCGTTGGAAAAGACCCTGGTGCTGGGAAAGATTGAAGGCGGGAGGAGAAAGGTGCAGCAGAGGATGAGATGGTTAGACAGCATCACTGACTCAGCGGACATGAATCTGAGCAAACTCCAAGAGAGAGTGAAGGCAGAGGAGCCAGGCATGCTGTAGCCCACGGGGCTGCAAAGAGTCGGACATGAATGAGTGACTGAACAGCAGCAAATGCCACTGAATCGAGGAGTTCACCTAAGTACCAAAGAAAGGGTTGTGAGGTGTGTCAGAGACTGGCCAGAGGCCAGTGAGTCCCGTTTCCTCTTACTAGACTCAAAAAGAGTGCATTTCCCCGTCTCCCTTGCTGTCAGCTCTGGGTCATGTGGCAGAGTTCTGGCCAAAAGGGGCAGCTGGCCTCACAGTTTTCATTACTCACTATAAAACATTCTGAAAGATCCCTCACACTTTCTGTCTTTGCTTCTCTACTGACTTTGGGCAAAAACTTCTGTTCCCTAGGTAAGGTGGAGCCACAAGCTGGAAGCGGCCTTAATTTCTGAATCACTGCTTGGAGAAAAAGCACTCAGAAGGTCCACCTGACTTGACATTGAACTGTGATGTGAGGAATAAATAGACAATCACTGTGTTAAACCACTGACATCTGGCATTTTTGTTATAGCAGCTAGCAGATATGACCCTAGATACTGCTTACAGCAATGGTCTTGAGCCGTCACAGTGCACCCTTTCTTTTCCCAAAGCACAGCAAGCTTCAGTCATTCACTTATCATCTCCATAGCTACCTTGACATGTCAACTTGAGACCCTGGGAGTCCACGTATATAACCAAGGGGATTATTGAAGGGAGTACAGTCTTGATAGAAAGTTCAATGTTCTGCTACAAAGATAATGGAGGCATGGAGAACACCAATACCATGGAGAACAATTTTAAGCTAGAAATTTAGACACAAATGACAAGGGATGGAACATAAAGCAGTAGAACAGAGAGAAAAACCTAGATTCTTTAGATACTTTGTAAGACTTGACAGCAGTAGACATTACTAAGTAACTTAAAACTCAAAGGCCACATAAGCAGTACAGAGACACATTGGCTGGAGTGGTGGGAGATTGGGGAGGGGGGTGGAGGAGCACTTCATGGCTCCTCCACTGGCAGGAACAATGGCACAGGGTCCTGGAACCCAGTCTCAGGTTAGTCAGCTACTGTGTGACCACTGGGAAAGCCACTTAAACTCACTGAGCTCAAACAACATTCAGGGATTTCTTAATGCTTGAGTCAATCTAAATGGGACAAAGCATGAGTAAGCTTTATAAGTTAAAACGTTGTTTTTATGGATAGAATGTATATGTCTGCCTCATATTCATACGTTGAAACTCTAACTGCCCAGTGTGGCTATATTTGGAATAAAGAAGTAATTAGGTTACATGAAATCGCAGGGATGGGGCCCCAATCCCACAGGATTAGTGTCCTTATAAGAACAGACTTAGATCTCTCCTCTCCTTCCCTCCCCACCTCCCCTTCTTTCTCTCTCTCCTTACATACATGCACAAAGAGATCTCCAAGGAGGCAAGCCCTCGTTGGACTCCAACTCTGCTGAGCTGGGATTTACATTTTTGCCGCCCAGCCTGTGCTACTTTGATATGGCAGCCCGGGCACTCTCATACGTGACCTTGGCCCTTATTCTCTAGGAATCCGTTTAAATCATCAGCTCCAGTTTGTTTGTGAAGATATAAACCAAACTACAGCGTCACAAGCTACAATGTGAGAGTGATGAAAACATCTAATTTTGATGTTTTCTTTTATCACACACATGTGGCTATTTAGGAGTTTAGCGCTTTGGTCTTATTTGGGACGTTGCTACATTTGGTTTTTAGTCTTGGTTTGGAGAGCGATGGCTTGAATGAACAGATTCTAATTCTCGATACAGAACCTGTAGGTACTGAATCTCTGGATAACCATGTAAAACTAATTGTCACTGTACTGTACAGGAGTGAATCTCTAAAAACACATGCTAACAACCATGAAAAGGGCATACTTCTTTACACGGCAAAAACAGGATGGAGTTATTATAGAATCTGTAGGAAATGCTCATTAAGAACTCAAATTTCTTCTAAATTAGCCTGTTTCCTGGATGTCTCAGATTCAAGCATCTCATCCTGGGAAGACATATTCAGAGAATGACTATGCTTTAGGTTGAACTTGTAAATGAGTATTTCAAACTGCTCATGGTTGATAAATTTCTCCAGGTTTCCCCTGCAAGTGCCTATCTCCAGGACTTAAATCCACCTGCTTATTTTGGATTCGGGTTGGGTTTGCTAGGAGGAGGCAGATGGTGGAAGTCAAACAGAAGATTTTTTAGCTGGTAGGGCACAGAGAACAGATTTGCCAAAATGCCCTCTGGTGCCTGAAATTTAGGAATGGAGACTACGGCTAGCTGTTGGGTAATTCCGATGCTTCTCACAGCCACTCCTAAAGAGCACACGTTTCAGCCTCTGCAGTCTTCAGCCTTCAAGGCACAGCCCCCATGCAGTTTAAAGAGAAAATTCACTTGCACCAGCACATCATAAAGCTATACCTAGATTCCAAGGTGTAAACATAAATGTAATTATTCATATGCATCTTTTAAAGGCTGAGAAATTTCCTTTCCCCATGCAGTTCTGCTTGACAGCTCCTTTCCAGTGCCCTTCACAATTTCTTTCTCTGGCGCTGGTGGTTCTCTTGTGCCTCTCACCATCGACCTTTGCAGCTCCTTGTTTCCTGAAACAGCAATGACCATCTGGGGTTCCCATCCTTCTGTGGCCATGCCAGCCCAGGAGCTGAGGGGCGTGTGGACTTAGAACATCCACAGCATCAAGCTGGCACAACAGAGTGTTTCAAGGTAGGAAAGAACAACAACAACAAAATGCTTTAGGGCTATCATAAAGCCGCCAGCATTGGTACTGATGAGCTACCACCATTCGGAGCCGGGAACCCGGTGCTGCAGAAAAGGAGAACACACGGTTTCTGTCCTTTGAGGGAGCTATGACTCATTTGGGGGAGGGAAAATATCCACCTGAGACAGCCACCACTGTTGGCAAAAACAGCATCAAATACGCTGCAGAAATGAAATTTAGCATAGGGGACGATGACAGAGTCTTGCGGTGAGGCAGAAAATCTATGGCGAATTGTGGCCTCATTCAGGAAGGTAAGTTTTGAGTCATCTTCTCAGAAAAGGATCAGACATAGGTCCAAAGAATTGTGGTTGCTTCAAGAAGAGAGGGTGATGAGCAAGGCTGTAGCAGAAACAGTTCCTAAGAGTGGAAGAGGAAGGAAAGTGACCTTTTTTGGCTTGGAAAGCCTGGACTTTCATTTGAACGCATTTGCTGAGACCTAAAATGTTCCAGTGGATGAAAGAAAGAATATGAAATCAGTTGTAGCCAAGAGAAGGGTTGTTGGCAGATGGTGCTGAAAACATGAATTAGCACATGTGAAATTAATTCACAGAGACAAAATTCTCTTTACCAAGGAGGGTAACTTATTGCTATAGTCATCAACTAATGACATTATGCCCTGGAGGGAGGATAAATACTAACAATTGGCTAAAAAAGGAAGACACCATGAATTTGAAGGAAACATTAGCAACATGCCCATCTCAGAGAGGCTTCCCTGGTAGCTCAGTGATGAAGAGTCCGCCAGTGCAGGAGACTTGGCTCAGTCTCTGGGTGGGGAAGATCCCCTGGAGAAGGAAATGGCACCCCACGCCGGTATTCTCACCTGGAGAATCCCATGGACAGAGGAGCCTGGTGGGCTACAGTCCAGGGGGTCGCAAAGAGTCAGGCACAACTTAGGGTCTAAACAACAACATCAAGCATCTCAAAAGGAAGAAAAAACACGGTCTGTGTTATTTCTCCAAGTCTCTAAGGAGCTCTGCCGGGAGTTTTCCCTCCTAAATGGTGCTGAGAAAACTCCCGATTGTCCTGGAGGGAGGCTGTGTGAAGAGAGGGTACAGAAGAGAGAAGGCGTCAAGCGACCGCTCCAAGGAAAAGCATGATTTCAAGTTTATTGACAGCATCTCATCTCCTTAATTATAGCTCTGTTGACAGCTATTCACTTTGCATGCACAGGATCCTTTCGAAACAATTTGTATTCCAGCTTGCCTTGGAACCAGAGAAATATTTGAGAGAGTCAGTGTTTCTGTTGCTGTGTTTTTGGTAGCAGTAAACAGCCTGGGGTCTGTCAGCCCTGGGTGGTGTCACTGGGGCAGACTTCCTGGGTGAACACTCTCAGCACTTCCTGTGATTTCTTGCCCTCCAAGCCACACATTGCTAAGATCATGGGTCCTCGAAGGGACTAGGAAGCCAGAGCAAGAATACAGCCAGTGAACCGTCCAGTTATCTGGCGTCCTCAGCAGAAAGTTCACCCAGCGCTGGTCTGTTGAGTGCGGCCCACGAGCTCCCCGGGACAAGTAGAGGCGAGCTGAGCTAAGAAAGGAGGGGGGACACGAGAAGTGCCTAGGGGCTTCCCTGGGGGCCCACTGGTTAAGAACCCGCCTGGCAACACAGGGAACAGGGCTTCGGTCCCTGGTCAGGGAACTGAGGTCCCACAGGTCTCAGAGCACCGAAGCCCGCATGCCACAGCTGCTGAAGCCCTGGGACCACGGCCAGAGAGTCCGCGCCCATGACGGAAGAGGCCGCCTCACACACCAGAGCCCGCGTGCCCAAGTCCTGGCACAGCTAACTGAACGAGGGTCAAACGAGAGCAGTGCCTACGCTGGGCATCTAGACTTCACTTACGAGAGTCCCTTCGGTTTAAAAACTGAGTTGCTAGATCCCCAGGCTTACCAATACTCAAGTCAAAGGCCAAAAGCTCTTCCCCGGTCAACCATAAATGATTTGGAATCATTTACAATTTCATGTAATCCTGACCTTCTGTTCCCTCAATTAGTGTAGATAATGATCATTGAATTACACTCTGCAATTAACCTCATATGTGCCTAGATTTCCCTCTTATGCCAAGCCTCAGAGGAGAATGTACGTGTCCAACTTGCATTTTATTTTAGCGTTTTTGTGTTTCTTAAAAAACTCTACTTATACTCATAAATAAGGAATACTTGTCAGAAGCTATGCTTTTCAATTAAAAAAAAAAAAAACAATTTTTCTGGGCAACTTCCATAAATTGTTTATTGTTCAATATGGCTGTGACTTTTCAATGCAGTTGCTTATTTTTGATGTCTTCAATCTGGCTTAAGTATTTCTTCTACCTAGTACCAAATGTATGAAAGTTTTCCTTTTATCTTAAGGATGCAAGAGCTATCTTTGGTATCTCCTGTAGAACATTAGTAGAGGTGAGGTTGGGATGGGAAAGAGAAGGTAACATCTCTAACTTGAAGGCTGCATATTATAATGAAACACGCTCCTAATGCATATTTCCTCTCTAGTCTGTGATACTATAAGACCATGCCTTAGTGGTCACTGGTTTTCTCCTCTGTACACCATTTAATCCTAACCCAGCTATTCATATCCCTTAGCCAGTGACTTCGAAAGGTACCAGGACTTAAGGCCATCTACACTTCTCAGAACTATCAGTGAGGGTAGAGATGGAAGCCATATGGCCTTTGACACACTTTGACCCAAGAAGCCTGAAGTCCGGGGTCAGGTGCTGGTGGCGGCACTTGCTTGGTACATTCTTCAGTGCTGGTAGGAGGCCTCTTTCCCAGGTTCATTCCTAACTCGTTCTGTCCAAACCCCCTGAATGACCTGTCCAATCCTACATTCTGAGTGGCCCACACATGATGGGAAGCACAGTTTCATGGTTCCATACTGCTTCAGGTTGTAGAGATGCTTCCAATGACTCGTGGTCATTGAGGAGACGTCTTGCTTCTGGATTGACAATACTTCCCACCATGAAGGATATTGAGAGCACTCTTTGTATCAGTTTCCCCCTATGGAATAAAGTAGAAACCCAGGGGCGGGTACTTGTGAATAAAACATCAGTGTGATAGTCTCCACTCCACTTCACAAAGTCATACAAAGGTCCCGCAAGCCACAGTTTGACAAGGGAGAATGAAACCCTGGTGAGAATACGTTACGGTAAGAGGCTCAGCGAGGCTGGTGTTTGAGACCCGAGCCTTGGTGGGCTGTGAGCACACTGCACACAGACTATCCCGTTATCAGCAGATGACGTCCGGCGTCCTCTCTGGGATGGCAGAAGCCACAGGGTCCAGTGACGCTTCCTTCCTTTTGACAAAACGGCTGCCCCAGAGTCAACTGCCGAGGACTCCACTTTAAGTTCTATGATACGTGCCTGAACCACCTCCGACACCCGCCTTGATGCTTTGCAAGAATGATAAATAGAGAAGCATGGGCTTCAGTAAGTGCTGAAGTCTTGCAAGCACCAGGGTAGCAATAAGTTTAGAAAGCAGATGCTGAAGAGTGGTTTAAGTCTTTAGCTGATTGTTGTCTGGAAAGGTGGGCACGAAGAAATACTGCCTAAGAACATATGAGTTGCAAAGTGGAAGTTATCTTCCACTAAATCTGAGTCACAGATGGGCTGAGTCCAGTGCTCTCAGGCAGAATGGTTTAAAGCTTTTTGGCATCATTTTGGCATTGAAATAATAAAGGCAGAGAAAGTTGTTTGAAAATCAGTTTGGGTTTTATGAAATGTCTAACAAGATAATCATTAAGACAGAAGATCATCCAACAAGATACTCGTGATCAGAAGAAAGCACAATCTTTAATGATATAATCGGCTAAAATAACTTGACCATGGTGGCTCAGAGGTTAAAGCGTCTGCCTCCAACGCGGGAGACCTGGGTTCAATCCCTGGGTTGGGAAGATCCCCTGGAGAAGGAAATGGCAACCCACTCCAGTATTCTTGCCTGGAGAATCCCATGGACGGAGGAGCCTGGTAGGCTACAGTCCACAGTGTCGCAAAGAGTCAGACACGACTGAGCGACTTCACCTACCTACCTATCACCTATTAGAATTTCCTAAATTTGTGGAAATCCACAGTCCTGTTTTCACCCTAGTACTTTCAGCCTGGAGGCCTAGGTTTTAATTCTCTAACGTAGAGAATAGTGTCTGAAATTCCAATACCACTCTTTCTTCTAAAGACATCTTAAAAAACTCTAAAAACCCTGTTTTCCCTATTTACTTAAAGTTGACTCAGAGCAATTTATGCTCTTTGAAGGAAGCAACATTATAGATAATAGAAAAAACCAAATAATTTTTAAAATGATGTATTTTAGTTCTTGAAAGGTGTTTTACGTATTTGCATTTAAATAACCACATGCCTTAAATTCTAGAAAAAAATCATTTCAAACATAATAGTGTACTCCCATATGCTGACAGGGTGAGGAGCATGACAGATTTTGTAACTTTGGACTGACTCAGGTTCAAAGTAGTAAGGCTGGGATTCCTAGCTGTGTGAGCCTGGAGAAGTTATGTCCCTTCTCTGGGATTCAGTTTCCTCAGTTACAAAGTGGTGATGATACCAGTTCCTGCTTCATGAAGCTCAAGTCAGAAAGCAGTGGGATAACGCTGGTGATATGCTTTGCATAGGCTTGGCACACAGGAAGTTCTTCTTATTCTCTGTGGCACATGGTAAAATTCTCCGGCTTATTCTATTCCGTTTACTCCAATGACTCTGAATATGTGAATTAGAGAAAATACAATGTGCGTGCATGCCAAGTCGCTCAGTCATGTCCACTCTTTGCGACCCTGTGGACTGTAACCCAGCAGGCTCCCCTGTCCATGGGATTCTCCAGGCAAGAGGACTGGAGTGGGTTGCTATGCCCTCCTCCAGGGGATCTTCCCAACCCAAGTAGAGACCAGAGATGTTGCTAAATGTCCTAAAATGCACAAAACAGCTCCTTTACACTCCTCTAATAAAGAATTACTTTTGAACTGTGGTGTTGGAAAAGACTCTTGAGAGTCCCTTGGACTGCAAGGAGATCCAACCAGTCCATCCTAAAGGATATCAGTCCTGGGTGTTCACTGGAAGGACTGATGCTGAAGCTGATGCGAAGAACTGACTCATTGGAAAAAACTCTGATGCTGGGAAAGATTGAAGGCAGGAGGAGAAGGGGACAACAGAGGATGAGAAAGTTGGATGGCATCACTGACTTGATGGACATGAATTTGAGCAAGTTCTTGGAGATAGTGAAGGACAGGGAAGGTCGGCATGCTGCAGTCCATGGCGTGCTTTGTCCGACTCTCACAGACAGTCAGATACGACTGAGTGGCTGAACAACAAATAAAGAATTAAGAATTATCTGGCTCAACATGTTCTTAGTACCAAGGAAGAGAAACCCTGCTGTAGGGGAGAGAGTATAGCTGCATGATTAGAACCCCAAACTTGGGAGCCAGACACTCCTGGGTTTGAAATCTGCCTAGGAGACCACATAATCCTGTGTCTCGGATTCTGCATCTATAAAAGGAAGATGGTAACTATACTGGTTTCACAAAGAGGATTAATGAGGTCATGCATCTGAAGCACTCAGCACAGTGTCCGGCGCAGAGGCAAGGACTAACTCAATGGTGGCTGTTTGCACGGCCCTTTCTGCGCTCTCTCTGACTGCCGCGCATTTTAATTGACACTAGCGCACTGTGTGAGAGAGTCAGTCGCTCAGTCGTGTCCAAGTCTTGGCGACCCCGTGGGCTGTAGCCCGCCAAGCTCCTCTGTCCCTGGGATTTTCCGGGCAAGAAGACTGGAGTGGGCTGCCATTCCCTTCTCCAGGGGATCTTCCTGACCCAGGGATTGAACCCAGGTCTCCTGCATTGCAGGCAGATTCTTTACCGTCTGAGCCACAAACTTAGCACAGTGTCTGGCACAGAGGCAAGGACCAACTCAATGGTGGCAGTTTTCATGGCCCTTTCTACGTTCTCTCTGAATGCATTTTAATCAACACAGGCACACTGCAAAGAAATGGACAGTATTTCTATATCATGAAGAAATCTGTTGTTTTTCTGTATTCAGAGAAAAAAGCCTCTGCAATTTGACCTCAAATACTCACCAGCCCCATGAATCAGATGATCACCTCTGTGCTTAGCTGCCTGAAGTATTCCACTGAGGTGCTGAACTGCCAAATGGATTAATTTTTTTAATGACTACTCAAGGATTTTATTTCCAAATACGAGTATGCCTCATATTTTTAGACTGAATAAATGTTCCCAATATTATTGAGAGGAGAACATAGGCTATGGATAAAAGTAGATACCATTATAATACTTCAAAACTATAATATTAATGAAGAAGTACTTTGCTAGATATCATTTGCTTTAAATACAATTTGTAGTGAGATTGTGCTCAGTCGCTCAGTCGTGTCTGACTGTTTTGTAACCTCATGGACTGTAGCCCACCAGGCTCCTCTGTCCATGGAATTTTCTAGACTAGACTACTGGGGCGAGCTGTCATTTCCTACTCTCGGGGTTGCAGGAATTGAACCCGTGTTTTTTGTATCTCCTGCGTTCTTTATCACGGCACCACCTGGGAAGCCAAGCAGTGAGATTAATGATAGCACAAATCTTATTTCGTATTTATTTATAAGATGAGCATCCTTGGGAGTTCTTGCCAGTTTGTGCAAAAAATATGGCACAGATTTAGAGTCTTATTCAATATCCAAAAAAAGCTTACAAGACACATGCTCTCCAGCGTGGCTTCTTCTCTCAATGATGTAATGATGATGCCTTTGCAATTCATACTTCCGATGAGGCCTTGGGTGTAAGGGATCAAGGAATTTGAAAACGAGATATTGAAACTTGCCTCGTTTCTTAACAATACAAGCAAAATGAAGGAAACCTTTGGGTCTGTGTAAGGGTGGGCACAGAAATGACTGGCATGTTCAGCTGGCTTCCCCCGCCACACCCCCACCAGAGTTAAAAGGTACTAAGTAGGTGATACTGTGCATTCTACATGTCTACTCAAAACATTTGAATGGAAAAGGATCTTAGATGCAAAAACTGAGTGTTCACTTCCATCTGTTTTGGGTGCTATTGATAATAATCTTTCTTATCAGAGTGCTGAGGATCTTTCAAATTAAAAAAAAAACAAAACACATATTTGGTTTCCTTTAGAGATTACATCTAAATGAAACTCCTTCAGCCAACTTCTAATTAAATGTGCTAAATAAAATTACTTCTTGTTGGTTTTTTACAAACAGATTATGGTAAGTTCATTGATTATTCATAATATGTGTACATTAACCCCACATTAGGAATTGATAGGGGTTCCAAGTCACTAGCATTATAAAATGAAAAAAAGGAAGGTGAATATGATATGAAATGCACATTATTCCATCAGAGAAAAATAGTATCTTACAATATCTTTAATCACAAATTTTTATAAATACATCTAAAATACTTATGTTCAGCTGTACTCTTAAAGTGTACATTCAACCATTTCTATCAGCTGCTATCTAATAAACTCTGTTTTGATTTACTGGTGAAAAGTGGAAACCAAGGTTTGGTTCCCTCCAAAGATATCAGCTAGAGAACAGATAAACTGCCCTGCCCGTCTCCCCATCCTGTTTTGACCACAACTTTAGCACCGCTCTTGGTAAGCGGCTGCCTCTGGGAACAAGGGGTAGTTGAATCTTCTTGCTAACTCTAGCCTGGTTTTCTCTTGACTATTAGCTCCCAATTATGCCAACGTATCGGAAGGTGATGGGACCCCACTCCAGTACTCTTGCCTGGGAAATCCCATGGACAGAGGAGCCTGGTAGGCTACAGTCCATGGGGTCGCTAAGAGTCGGACACAACTGAGCAACTTCACTTTCACTTTTCACTTTCATGCCTTGGAGAAGGAAATGGCAACCCGCTCCAGTGTTCCTGCCTGGAGAATCCCAGGGACAGGTGAGCCTGGTGGGCTGCCGTCTATGAGGTCGCACAGAATCGGACATGACTGATGTGACTTAGTAGCAACAGCAGCATGCCAACGTATTATACTATGTACTGTTCTCCAGGAAAACTCTGAGACCACCTTGTTCACTGAACAAAGGTCAGACCTCAAAGAAAAACAAACAACCAACAGCGTGATGCTACGCGTATGGACATGGAAGCGCCTTCGGGCCCCTGCGTTTTGTTTTGGGGACAGTCAGCGGAGCTCATTGCGTCATCGGCGCAGGTGGCTGGAGCGGGCTGCGCAGAGGGGACCTCCTGCAGGCTTGGGACCTCCTGCAGGCTTCGGCCCTCCCGTCTGGTGCTGAACCCGGCTGCAGTTGCATGGTTGGGTCTGACCGTTGGGCTGAGTGTCAAACAAACGTCTGTGACACCCATGGGGGCCACTGCTGTGGAATGAAGTTATTGCATGAATTACCCTGTATTAGCTGCCACAGCAGCCTTTGAGTCATAATCAGTCAGTACGTCAGTACTTCAAAGACAGACTCTGTGTGAGGACTTCTTGTGAATAATAACCATTTGGTAAAGTGTCATCTTTATTATGTAACGGCTGAGCACAGACATGCGGCTTTATTATGCAGAGACGCTACGCATTTTGGCAACTTGGGTATGTGGAAACACACCTAATACTCAGGTAAAACTAAAGTAAAAGGAAAGCCTTTACATTTTTCCTCTTTATTTTTTTTAAACTTCTCTCGTACCCAGACCGGAATATTGCCTATAATTATGACTACTGGTCCCAAGCACATCTCGCCAGTTTAGAGGAAGAATTTGAAGTAACAAAGAACATTCAGGTTTTTGACTTACTATAAACTCATCTATCTTGGAAATTCCATTGATTCAATTTTATTTTCCTTATAAAAATGAAATAAATACCTATCTATTGAGAATATACTATGTATAAGATTCCAGTTAGGAGCATAGAACTACAAAGAAATCGCTCTTCCATACAAGATACCTCTTTACTCTTAACATGATAATGGCATTTGTTGGAATACATTTTTAACTTTTGATTAAATTGTCAAACACTCTTATAAATAGCAAAAATACTTCCATTTCAGGCAGTGTTGTACACGTCTTTGACATTTGTATTTTGCATGGCTGGCCCTTCCTGCTTTGGAAGGAGAAATGAGCTGCACTGCTGGAACCTTACTTTGCATATATTTAAAAGATCCAACAGTTCATAGCTTCCCTTACTCTTTCATTGTAGTTATTCATTGATGTACTCCCATACCAAATGTTCACTCTTTTATGAGTCTTTAAACTTAAAAATATTACATATACCTTTAGGCAAGTTGGACCATTTCTGTTTTGCATTGCACTTGAGTAATGCTTTGAGTTGAATATTCTTAGGGTTCTAAAATTAAGTTAATCCATATGTAATTAGGAATATTCTTAACTAGACAGTCCTGGTTAGCAGATTGGCAGATTACTCTGAAAAACTATTTAGCAATCCATGAATAGCAATTCAATGAGAAAAGGCTAAATTTCTCTTTAAAATGGATTGTTTCTATAATTTAATGTGGAAATATGATTTTCTATTTTTAATTGCTGTAGACAGTGCATTTTGTAAAGTAGAATTCTGCCTTCTGAAAGCTCAATAGTTTTGTACCACTTTTGCTTTTTTAACACTTCAGTAAGCATTCTTCCTTTGCAGTCCTTTTTGATTCAGGACGGATAAAAGAAACTAAAGGTTAGGAAGGACAGTTCTGTACCTCTTAAACAAACTGAGACAGAATGAGTATCTTGGAGAAACTAAGTATTTCTCTTTATGAGACTTTATGACCTTATGTGATTTATTATGCTTTCTTTATAGCATAGTGGTTTTCTTCCCAGAACAATTATACTTAACATTGACACTTAAAAATGTTCCTTTTTAAAATTCAAATAATGAGAACTTGCTCCATATTCTATGTCAACATTAAGATTCAGGGAGGGTTTGAACTAACGAATACATGGTTCTTCCTTTCTTGCACCCCAGACACTAAGTACGTAATGCTCTCCATTCCTTTACTCATTTCTTCACTGCAGAAGTCATTTCAGAAGGGATTTATGACAGTGCCATCTTTTAGTAAATAACAATAAGTCACAGTCCACTGCCTATAAGAACTGTAGCTGCTCAGTCACTTAAAAATCACCTTTATTGCTTACATTTGCTTTTTTTTCCCTCCTAAATTAGTATGAAAATACTGAAGAGGCCATTTCTTCAATTAAATGTGAAAGATTAATCACTAGGCAATTTGGTTCACAACAGAAAATATAATTAAATGTCAAAAATGGAATATTTACTTCCTAAACCTTATATATCTGTGAAATATTTGTTGGAGAAGCACAAAAATGTGGTGCTATTTGTGTATATTTTGATTGGGCTGGTGCTAAGGTTTGCATATAGCAAACTTATTAATTAAAACTGGAGTTGCCTAATGCGTTCATTCCTACTGTAGTTTCCCATGCTGATTTTAGAAGATGAGAAATTCCGTCCATAACCAGAGTGGAACCTGGAAGGGGGAAAATGGCAGCAGAGGATCTCAGGCTGCCAGCGCTCTCGGGGTTCTGGGGAGATGAATGCACTTTAAAGAGAGAAAGAAAAGCTAACCAGGACTCTCCTAATACCCTCAGAGTAAAACAAGTGAAGATGAAAGTGATGTGCTACTTCTCTATTTCTCCCCTGCTCTTATTTTCACTGCTCTGCACTACTGATCACACCACCACCAGATCAGAATGAACAATTAGCTGTCTAATTATTCTAGTCACACCAGCCCACAATGAAATCTTTATTCCATGTTTACAGCAACCTCTGGCAGAGACTGTCTTGCTGTTTCTAAACTAAGAAGAACTGCCCCTTGGCTCCTCTCAGCATCAGCTGCCTTGGTTTCAGCCTTGGGTGCCAATAATCAGACTTCTTTTTCTTCCAGAGTGGACACTCTTTTTTTAGGGTGAAAAGACCTATTCTCATCACTCCCCCATATATTCTGGCTGATTTATGTCCCAGCTACTGCAGCTCTTCCTTCCGTATCTCTTTACATTTTTCCTCTCTCCATAGAACACCATCAGGCCGAAGCCCATTTTAAGTCCAAAATTGTAAAAAAAATGCTTAACCAAACAGTGCTCACTACTATGAGGGAAAGAAAAACACAGCTCCTGGCTTCTGAGTAGAGGGAAGTCAAGGAAATCCCTTCTGCTTTTCTAAACTGCTAATTTTCTAGCTCAAAAGGCATTCAAAAACTTCTCTACCAGGGAAGAACATATCCACTTTTCAGTGACTCTCTTCATTACTTCCAACTGTTTCCTTGAATTTGCCAACAGCTGCATGTCTCTGAGAAGCTTCAGAATTTGGGAGATATTTACAAATATATAAGGGACTGACAGAGTACATCTGAATCGCTTTGCAAAGGCCAGGGAAACGATTGCAGTGAGCAGGCAGGGAGAGAGAAGTTAATAGCAATCCCAAGAGCGGAGCTGGACAGTGTCTTTACCAAAGGGAGGCGAGCAAGGCCCCCTGCTTAGCCCTCTTTGGAGCATCGAGTTCTGGTCCTGAATTTGCGAATAGACAACAGCCAGGGCTGGGTCGATTGCCCTACACTGTTAAACTGTTTTTTCCAGAAGAACATTTCCCTGCTCCGCAAGGAGGATGGCATCTTTCTTCCTGTTCCAGTCTCCAAAGTCTATGCGATGGCTCCCCTAGCAACCCTTCCATGCTCACTTTCTGCATTCCCATTGCCTTTCCTGGGAGAACTGGGTCATAAAATTTTACTGGGGAGAAAGGTAGAAGGGGGCGTTTCAGTAGTATAAACACTGATTAAACTCCGGGGCAACTCTCCCCAAATGAAAGATAATTTTTCTACAAGAATGTCAAGAATGCTAAGTCATTTTTATGTTTGTACTTTCCCTTTCTATTTCAATTTTACACTGCCACATGGCACACGCGCTAAAAACGTAGCTCTGTAACCTGCAGTGTAGCAAACTTTCCCACAAAACGTTAAAACTGCGTATTTTATAGACTGTCTTTTCCCAGGATGCTTGCAGCATTTTGGGGATACAGAATTAGATCATCTCACCGTGACCGTCCTATTAGAAAGGCACGGCTACCCGTGCATTGGCAAACAGGGAAAATCGGAAGCACTGGCAAGGGAAGGTCAGAGCAAAGTCAATGGCAACAGCCTAAGCAGACTCCGGGAGCTTGGTTCCAATTTCTAATACTTCCCATTTGCTCTCCATTTGTCTCTCTCTTTTCTCTGGCAGGAAGGGATGTGGCCAGCGAGGAGGCTTGACCTCATCTCCTGTTCTTGGCTTGACTCACACGCTGTTCTCCCACCCTCCTGCCCTGTCTTCTGCGTCATCAGCTGGCCAGCTCTGCACCCAGGAGCAGCTCCGACCAGGGGCCAAGCCCCGGGGAGGCCACCGCAGATGCCCTTGTGGAGCCTCTGGTGTTGGGAGCTGGAGCCTGCCGCGGCCAGGTGACGAGCCCAGTGGGATGGCGAGGGCCACAACAAGAGAAAAATATATTTCCAAATTGTAGGAGTGCACCAAAAGAGACAGCTGAGTCCAGTATGGGTTAGAGATTGGCAATGCCTCCACCGTTCTGGAGCCAAAGGGCGCTAGAGCAGATAGAAATATAGCCCTCATCTAGAGCGCTGGTGCCAGCACGTTGTGGAGTTGCGCCTTTCAGCTGTTTCTGGTGTTCTTACGTAGCTCCAGTTCCTTTGCGGGGGGTGGGGACCCTGACACCCCACAGATCTGAGGGATAATTTTCTTTAATGGGGAGGAGCATCAAGGGATCAAGGGACATTTGGGAGCGGGGAGGGGCAGACTCAGTTTCCAGGCGACTTACAACAATCGGAAGACAAAATCCTTTCTGGCATCCGTGCCAATAACAACAGCATTAATAGCAGTACTGACGATGGCACAGGAAACTCCGAACCTGCTAGGAGACCAGCCCCCACCGGTCTGACGCCAGCCCTGTTACTCTCAGCCTGTCTAGGGAGGGGGGCGCAAAAAACAGCTCGGCGCTGCCTCCCGCCTGCCCTCTGGGTTCCATCCTCCAGCCCAACCCGAGGAGGATAGCCGGGCGGCGTTATGCTCCGTCGCAGGTCCAGCCTCGTCTCTCTGTGTTGCTAAGGGCACGCTGGAACTCCGCGAGAGCGCTTCCTCTGCACATCGGCAACTTTCACCCCATCTGGTCCTCCGCCGCCCCACCCCCGGTCTCCATCCCCAGCAACTAGAGGGAGCAAAGCCCAAACAACCCGCGCGCCATCCAGAGCGTCCCCGGGGGCGGCCGGGCCCGGGAGCCGGCGGTGTCCGGCAGGTGGCGGGGAAGCGAGTTGCCGCCACGGTCTCCTCCCGCGGCCGGACTCGGGCGTGGGTGCCGCGCCAGGCGCGGACGGGGGCCGACCGCGCGGCGCCCGAGCCTCGCGGGAGCTCAGGTCTCGGGTCCCCCGCCGGCGCGCATCTTCGAGCCGGGGACGCGGCCGGCCCTCTCCAGCCCGCGGCTGCCGGGAGAGGCGCCGCCGCCCGGGGGCAACTAGGGCGCAGCCAGGGTCGGCGCCCCCGAGGGTCTCGGGTCCCCACGGCCCGGCGCGCAGCCCCCGGCCCGCCCCACCGCCCTCCCGCTTGCAGAAAGCGGCTCCTCAGCGCGGAGGGAGCGCCCTCGCGTCCCCTGCCCCCAAAGTCCGAGCAAGTGCAACTCCGACCGGCTGGCAGGCCGGCCGCGGTGGCGGGGAGTTGCGGGGAGAGCGCGGCGCGGGGCCGGAGCGCGCGCAGCGCCCGAGGGCGCTCCCGGGAGCGCGGACCCCGGCGCCCCGAGCAGCCGCGCACCCCGAGCCCGG
>SJYT01012599.1:303025-319480 GCA_006410635.1 Cephalophus harveyi
GGCCTTTTAGCTCCTCTTCACTTTCTGCCATAAGGGTGGTGTCATCTGCATATCTGAGGTTATTGATATTTCTCCCGGCAATCTTGATTCCAGCTTGTGTTTCTTCCAGTCCAGCGTTTCTCATGATGTACTCTACATATAAGTTAAATAAGCAGGGTGACAATATACAGCCTTGACGGACTCCTTTTCCTATTTGGAACCAGTCTATTGTTCCATGTCCAGCCTATATGGATGTTGGTTGGCAAAGTGATGTCTTTGCTTTTTAATATGCTGTCTAGGTTTGTTGTAGCTTCGCTTCCAAGGAGCAAGAGTAATTTAGTTTCATGACTAGAGTCACCATCTGAAGTGATTTTGGAGCTCAAGAAAATAAAGTCTGTGTCTGTTTCCATTGTTTTCCCATCTATTTGCCCTGAAATGGTGGGACCCAATGCCATGATCTTTGTTTTTTGAATGTTCAGTTTTAAGCCAGCTATTCCACTCTCTTCTTTCACTTTCATCAAAAGGCTTTTTAGTTCCTCTTCTGCCCTTAGAGTGGTGTCATCTGCATATCTGAGGTTGTTGATATTTCTCCTGGCAGTCTTGATTCCAGCTTGTGATTCATCCTGTTCAGCATTTCTCATGATGTACTCTGCATATAAGTTCAATAACCAGGGCAGCAATATACAGCCTTCATGTACTCCTTTTTCAAATTTCAACCTTTTTATTAGATTTAAATAAAATTTTATCTTTGAGGAACTAAGTAGTGGACTATAATGGATTGACTCAAAACAAGATTGATAGATGTTATCTGAGGGGAAATTTTTATTATTCCAATTTTAGGGGTAAAAATGATCAGATTAGATCTCTGAATTCAGCAGCCATTGAGTATCTATTAAATGCAAGTCACATTTCTATTCAAATATTTTCTATTGAAGTTCACAGTTGAATCACTTAAAACAGTTGAGGGTCTGCTATATTTTATTCTCTGAAACTCTGGGTAGTTTAAAACCCTTTGTCTTAAAAAAAGCATATACAGCTTTATCCCTGTATTAAATATTTAAGTTTTCTGCATTGCAATTCCTCCCTTACGAGGATCTCTGTTGGAGCCTTCTTTTACGGAGGGTATCCTCTTAGGAGTTGGAGGCAACATTTCACAGAGAGGTCTTCCGATGTTGGAATGTTTACTGATACGAATATTTGAATGTGATTTTAGGGCCCATCAAATGGCATTAGGATGTGTACTTTCAATATGTGCTCCGAACTTGAAGTGGACACTGTCATGGAAGGACCGCTGGAGTCCTAGGTGGGACGTTGGTGCCAGGGAAGGGGGTGGGACGTGGAGGGCGTGGCCCCCACTCCAGTGTTCCTGCCTGGAGAATCCCAGGGATGGAGGAGCCTGGCGGGCTCTGGTCCACGGAGTCACAAAGCACCGGGCACAGCTGAGTGCCTGAGCACACGCACAGGGGTGGGCAATCTTGGACCAGCCATTCAGTTTTGGAGTGGACCTAGCTCTGCAAGGTGGAAACAATAATATCATATACACTGGGCGCTTTGATATGTACAAACTGCTCTCCCATATGCTATATCATGGGCTTCCCTGGCGGCTCAATGGTAAAGAATCTGCCTGCAATGCAGGAGACACAAGAGATGTGAGTTTGATCCCTGGTTAAGGAAGATCCCTTGGAGAAGAAAGTGGCAAGCTACTCCAGTATTCTTACTGGGAAAATCCCATGGACAGAGGAACCTGGTGGCATACAGTCCGTGGGGTCCCAAGGGTCAAACATGACTTAGTGACTAAACCACCACCACAACCATGCTCAATGTTCCCATCCTCCTAGTAGCCCTGTGAATTCAGCACTGTTATCTATATTTAATCAGTGAGGAATCTCAAGCACACAGAGATTCAGTAACACTCAGAGCTTCTCCTAGGAACAAATAGAACGGGGACTTTAATCCAGTGACAAAGTCACCTTCTCGGTGAAGCTGTCTTTAATGTCTCCCTCTGTCCAACACCTCCCTCGCTGCACCGCTGCGCGCGCACACACACACACACACACACACACACTTTTTTCCCAGTAGAAATACAATCTTCTCCTTTGTGTTCCCTTAAGATTTCTAAGATGCATAAGGAGTAATTGGAACACATGTCTTGTCTCCACTGCTAACCAAAAGCAACCTGAAGCCAGGAACCTTGTCTTAATCATTTTCCTATCCTCAAATTCAGCTTAGTTGAAGGTGCTCAGAAAGCGCTCCAACACCAGTTTTGCATGCTTTCCAAAATGTGTCCCATTGACTTTACTGGGCTAATAGGATTAAATGGAATAACTGGCACGTGCTTTGGAAATTTATCAGTAAAAACACTCTGGAATGACATTATTATTTTTACTATTATTAAAAGGTAGATTCAGGAATAAATATAAATAATTGTAGCCTCAACCTCTGGCTGATAAACACCATGGATGAGAAAGCAGTTTGATAATTTTGTCAGCTACTGTTATTTAGGACATGGATGGATAACACTTGCTCATGTTATAATCATCTGGTTAATAGTAGTACTAAACTGGCCCATTAAGCAAGACGAGATTAGCCTGGGAAAGGTGAGTGAATGTGTGCAACCTTTCTGCAGCGTTAAGAGTGTTTTCTGTGCCTGAGCAGCGTCAGCTGCTAGTATAGCCATATTTCTGTAAGGCCGGAATCCGCTTTCCTCCTGTGGGATGATCTTTATGAAGAGCTCCCAAGGTCACCGCGTTACTGACAGAGCTGGGACTCCCCATCCTTGTTCGATAGGAAGAGTGCTGTTTCGCTCTTCCACACTGATCCTGACTGGCAGCCACTGCCCACACGGTGTGGTTTATGGTTTTACAATTGAGATGAGTGATAAGCAGCTCAATACCTCGTTATAATTAGTCTCCTGAGTCAGCTAATACCCTTCTAGTGCAATTTCATGATCTAGATTATTCAGTATTACCCATTCAGGATATTTTTGGAGCTGAGATGATAATTATTTAGTAGAACTGATGACAATCACAACTAAAAACGCTTTTGCAGCTTTGCAGCCCATCTTACCGTAAATATTCATTATGAAACAGTTGTTTTGGATACACATGCACATTCACAACATCGAGAATTCCCGTTAATAAATATGTTCTTTATTTTTCTGTAGCACTGATGTAGAAATTAGGTGGTGCTTCTAGACTGATGATGTACTGAGGCCATTTGAGGTTCTATGTTACCTCACTTTTGCTTTTATGTAACGTGCACATTCATTCTGGTCTTTGAATGTGGGTTAATCAGTGACTTTCATTCTCAGAAGAAATTGGTTCCCTCACTGTTGATGTCTGTCAGTTCCTGTCTGTTTCGCTGAGTTTGTGAATATCATGGAGAAAATTGTCCCCACCGACCATCACCTCCAAGGAGAACTAGTCAGAGAAACACTCAGCGCTTGTGACAACGTTCTAGAAGATGCCGCTGCTGATCCACTCAGTGGAATCTGACAAACTTGAGCACCGTGTCCTCGCTACAGGCAAGGGGCTGTACTAGTTACCGGAGATGTTTCAAAGAGAGAGAAAACCAGTGGCTGCTCTCAAGGAGGTTATAATCGGAGAGAGGGGCCTTGATGTTTAGCAAAGTAAAAGATCTAAGGCAGAAAGGGGTAGTCTTTATTAAAGAATAAAATATGAAGCGCTGTAGGACCCCAGGTAGAGACAGCTTATTTTCACTGGAGAAGGGACAGGAGACTGTTCTGCGGAAGCAGTGACGGTTGGTCTGTGCTATGAATGCATGCCTGCTTAGTCACTAAGTCATGTCCAACTCTTTGCGACCCCATGGGTTGTAGCCTGCCGTGTTCTGAAGAATGGATATTACTTGGATATTGGCGAAAGGATCGAGTGGCCTGGGAAAGCACAGGGCAATTTTGCGGGATTTCTGTGATTGTGGTCAGCCCAAATATGCATGATATTAAAAGGGCATAAAATGAGGAAGGTAGGAGGACCCCAGAGGGCTTTGGAGAGCTTGTGGCGTAGTCTCTACTTTTTCCATAGGCCATGGAGAAGGTGTCGCTTTTGAGGCAGGGAGTGACACAGCTACAGCTGTGTTTATATCTTGAGCGTGGAACGTTTCAGAAGACGAAGACTGAGAGAAAGGGGACCAGCTGGGAGACTCACAGCAGCCGAAGCAAAGCGTGATAATGGCCTGGGCCAGGCACGTGGCTGCAGGCCCGGGAAGGGGAGCAGAGAGAAGAGGGGCACAGTGTGTGTGTCAAGAGCACACTGCACCAGTGTCTTCTGCCCGCCCTCGATGCTCTGTCTCAGCAACGCTCTCTCTCACACCCACACGCCCAAGCACATACAGCATATACACATGGTGCAGATATGCACACACGTGTACACATGCGCACACACATGTACACATACGCACGTGCATGGGCTTCCTTGGAGGCTCATTGGTAAAGAGCCTGCCTGTCAATGCAGGACACATGGGTTTGATCCCTGGGTCAGGAAGATCCCCTGGAAAACAAAATGGCAAGCTACTCCAGTATTCTTGCCTGGGAAATCCCATGGACAGAGGAACCTGGTGAGTTATAGTCCGTGGGGTTGCAAAGAGTAAGACACAACTTAGCACTTAGCGACTAAACAACGACACACATGCCCGCACATGCACGTATGTGACATGCACACAGTGAGCGCCTCAAGGATATGGTTTGCGTTTTTTTTCTCTTTGTATTTCAGCACCTAGCATGGTGCCAGGCATTTTGTTGGCACTAGATAACTGTTTACTGAATGGAATTAAAAAAAAAAAAAAACAATTGATGTGGGGCATCAGAGAAAATGAGGAATTGCAAAATATTGATCCTGGCTAGTGCTGGGTTTGGGTAGGCAAATTACAAAAATTCTCCAGTGTCCCTTATTAGTTGGCATTGGAAAAAAGAGCATGTCTGGGCCTGAAGATGACTTCTGATTCTGAGCAGAGGCAAGCATCCATTGGACCTCATGATGGGCTCGGCTGGAAAACCCCATGGCTGGAATAGATCTCATCTCTGAGGTCTGAAAAATGCCTCCTCATGTGAACTCAGGACAGTCGATCAAGGCTGCCTTTTACCTCCTTAGAAGGTGTGGTGGCCACAATCACCATCTTGGTCCCTCCCAGATGTCTCAGTGCTGCTGCCCAGAAACTGTGGCGACGCCAGGTTACACGGCTAGGGGAAGGCAGGGTGCTGCCCGCCGGCATTCTGAAAGGGGGATTGTCCGCGCTATCCAGATGGCTCAGTGCCGCCACGCGTCCTTAACGGGAGACGGACGAGGCGGCGGCAGAGTCCGCGCTGTAGCGAGTCTCCTGGCCGCCGCTGGCTCTGAAGACGGCGGAGGGGCCCTGAGCCGAGGAATGCGGGCAGACGTGGGAAACTGGAAGGCGCAAGGGGACGCTGTCCCGGAGCTCCTCCAGGGAGAGCAGGGCTCTGCTGACACCTGGATTCTTACCCCAGTGACCTGCGAGACTTCTGATCTCCAGAGCCACAAGCTAATGAACGGGTGCTGTTTTAAACCACTGCTGCTGCTGCTAAGTCGCTTCAGTCGTGTCCGACTCTGCGCGACCCCATAGACGGCAGCCCACCAGGCTCCCCGTCCCTGGGATTCTCCAGGCAAGAGCACTGGAGTGGGGTGCCATTTCCTTCTCCAATGCATGAAAGTGAAAAGTGAAAGTGAAGTCGCTCAGTCGTGTCCGACCCTCAGTGACCCCATGGACTGCAGCCTTCCAGGCTCCTCCATCCATGGGATTTTCTGGGCAAGAGTACTGGAGTGGGTTGTCGTTCAAACCACTAGACTTGTCTTATTTGTTATAACGGTGATAAAACACCAATACAGAAGGATAACCAGCATGCTTACTACTTGTAAACATGTTTTAATTTATTATTATTTATATTAATGTATTATTGTCAAATATATTATGTACTATATTTATTATTATAAAATAACATTTATTATTTAATGATTCATTAAATATTATTAATTATTATAAAATATTATAATAGTTAATGGATTATTATTTATTATTATTTTGTAATTATAGATTTTTTAAAAATATTAGGCTACATGGTACCCCAGACTACATGAGTTATGGTTTGTATAATGTCCTAGATTCAACCACAGAAGTCTGTTTTGTAATCAAATCCAAATCTTGGCCTGGCTATAATAGCTGTGACAGCTTTAGTGGTATGAAGGCAGAGTGTATGTCCTTTAATTATGTCATTCCATGTACAGTGAAGAGGCTGATGGTTTTAAATTAAGCTTCCTATTCAGTCCCTCAGATAGTCCTCCTGTAAGGAGTACTTGTGAAACACAGCATGAATGCACAAAGATCACAATGTGTATTTATAACCTTGTTTGAGACACCCAAATTGTGCTTTGCTGAAACAAAGCAGTCATTTAAGAATTTTCATTTTTATAGTTCACTTCCAAGTGTTATATCGTTGGGAAGTACACTTTCTTTTTTTACTTTCATTATTGTTATTCATATTGCAAGTGTCATGTGAAATGACTTAATAATTCAAAAATGAGAGTAATAATAATATTAAATGTTGTATCTTCATAGAAAAAATGTAAGCTATCAGTAACTGAGTGGGAATTTCTGTGTTTTAACAACATATGGGTTTGGCCTATCATTTAGTTTTGATGTTTTTTTCAAAGAAGAGAGTAAATGGCAGAAAAAATGTTGAAAATACATTCACTGTTCAACTCACATGGACACTCAGGATGATACACACGGACGCTCAGGATGATACACATGCACAATGATCACTCTTTGTTCATAACAGATCCTTTAAAAGCTGGGCAAGGTACATGTTATTTATAAAAGCACTAATTCCTAAAATTAGCATGGACTGTCAATTAATATTTGAACATGAGCTTCTGGTAAGTAACTCCTCAGAGATAAAATTGCTGTGATTTTTGATATTCAACTGCACAAATGTTAAGAGAACATAAAGCAGCCTAAAAATAATGTATAGAATAGGATGACTAATTTTATGTGAAGAGGTTTTACAGATGAAGGAAACTCAATTTGCCAGCCCTTTTGTAAGTAAAAAACTATTTGTTATTCTTGACATTATTCTGAAATCCTTATGCAACAAATAATTGCCAGAAGCAGCTCTAGAAGTGCTTATTGATAACCTATTAAAGGTAAAGTTATGATTTAGCAGACTAGTGCTATATCCGAAAAATTAATAGCTGCTAATTATTATTTTTCTTTCACTGAAGAGCATTAAGAAAGTGAAAGCAGTGGAAAGGTGGTGGCTGCCCCTGAAGTCTCACTGTCTGAGTTTAAATCTTGGCTCAGCTACTTGCCTGTGACCTTGAGCAAGTTATTTAATCTTGTGCCTTTATTTCCTCTTCTGTAAAATGGTTATAAATAGAGCTACATAGCGTTCTTACAAATCAAGAAGCTTGAAACCCTTGCTTGCTTCAAACATGTTACAAGCAAGGGTTAAAGGAGATAATCCATAAAAATTATTTAGCACTGGCACATGATAAGCATATGTTAAAGATGATCCATTATTATTAATAAATGAGTTATACATGTGCTTCTCTGCTTTTTAAATATCATGTTTGTCAAGAAAGGAGACTGAAATATTGTCTTCAGTATTATTTGAATCATTATTAAAATAATATCACAGAATGTTTCAACATGAGGGGTCTTAGAAATAGTCAAACTCAGCACTCTTATTTTGTTATTGAGAAAACTCAGATGTAGAGAGTCAAATCCCTGGAGGAAGAACAACCTCCCACCCCAGTCTTCTTGCCTGGAGAATCCAATGGACAGAGGAGCCTGGCGGGCTACAGTCCATGGGGTCACAAATAATTGGACATGACTGAGGCGACTCAGCACAGATGCACACAAAGGATCTAAAGAACCTGCCCAAAGTCACACCATCTTTCCTCTCCATGTGCATAGTGGGTATTTCTGCTTTTCATACAGATTCATGAACCAAATCAGCTTTACAGAACCATCAGTCTGATTCTTGCTCTTGGAAGGAGGAGCAAGCTTTGTCATTGTGAAATAACAGAGGGGAGGAAGACAAAAGAATGAAATTTGTTTTTCACATGAGGCTGATGTGCCCTGAGCCGTCCTGTTGAAAATACTTGAAAAATGCTCCCTTATTGGAAAAGTTGTGGGATCATAAATTTATTGCTTTTCTCTCATTCAGTGGACCTTAGGCACGTTCTTCATTTCTTTTGATTGCACTTTCTCATCTATGAGTCTGCTGCTGCTGCTGCTGCTAAGTCACTTCAGTCGTGTCCGACTCTTAGCGACCCCATGGACTGTAGCCCACCAGGCTCCTCCATCCGTTGGATTTTCCAGGCAAGAGCACTGGAGTGGGGTGCCGTCGCCTTCTCTGATCTATGAGTCTAACATCTGATAAAATTATCTCCCAGTGTGGTCAGGAGCTCAGAACAGTTTCAGCTGAGAGATGTCCCAGAAAGAGGTTGTAGACATCACTAAAATTGCGAAAGAGGCCTAAGAAGTAGATGTAGTCTGTTACAGCTCGGGGTGAGTCCGATGCTCACAACTTCCTGGGGTCAGTTATCTGCGTGAATGCCCTATTTTGGAACAGACGCTTCTGGGTATGACATTTTAGCTAGGTTAGAGTCCGTTACAGTGGGAGCTTGATGAGAAGGAGACAGCAGAAAGTTGAAAAGCTGGGTGAGGGTGAAGAGGGTGAGGAGGGAAAGGGATGATTGCAGTCCTAATGGTTACTCTGTCCATTTTGCTTCTCATATAGATAGAAAGGAACAGAATAGGGAAGTATGGAAAATCTGGGAAGTTTGTGAAGGAGGAAGGGAGCACCATAAACAAAGGCACACTTGTTGCAAGAACTCTTTTTAACAAGGGGCAGGAACAGCTGTTCAAAGAAAGGCTATATGGCTAGGTACCCTATGAGCTCAATTAAGATGAATCCAAGGGAAATATTTTTCAATAAACCAAATTTTTCCCCATAAGAAATTCAATGTGAACTTTAGATAAAATAAAGAAAATAGATTTATTTTGGAGATCTTATAGGAGAAAAAGGGACAGGACTCAGGAGAAATTTGTTGTGATTTTACTTAGCATGTTTAGGACTAAAAATTCTCACCATTCTTTCCAGAAATAAAACAGTAGGAGCAATTGGGGCTTCTTTGGGGATGGAGACATTTTTGGAAAAGAGAAAGAGTACTTGGGGACAAGGAACCAAAACTCAGGGAGGATGGAGTTAGAATGACATTCCAGGAATTTTCACTTAACAAAGAAGGACTGCAGTTGGTATATGACAAAGCTCATGATGACAATAATGATAATAATACCTCAGTTCAGTTCAGTTCAGTCACTCTTTCCTGTCCGACTCTTTGCAACTCCATGGACTGCAGCACGCCAGATTTCCCTGTCCATCACCAACTCCCGGAGCCTACCCAAACTCATGTCCATTGAGTCAGTGATGCTATCCAACCATCTCATCCTCTGTCATCCCCTTCTCCTCCCACCTTCAATCTTTCCCAGCATCAGGGTCTTTTCCAATGAGTCAGCTCTTCACATCAGGTGGCCAAAGTATTGGAGTTTCAGCCTCAACATCAGTCCTTCCGATGAATATTCAGGACTGATTTTCATTAGGATGGACTGGTTGGATCTCCTTGCAGTCCAAGGGACTCTCAAGAGTCTTCTCCAACACCACAGTTCAAAAGCATCAACTCTTTGATGCTCAGCTTTCTTTATGGTCCAACTTTCACATCCATACATGACTACTGGAAAAACCATGGCCTTGACTAGATGGACCTTTGTCCGCAAAGAATGTCTCTGCTTTTTAATATGTATCTAGGTTGGTCATAGCTTTTCTTCCAAGGAGCAAGCGTCTTTTAATTTCATGGCTGCAGTCACCATCTGCAGTGATTTTGGAGCCCAAGAAAATAAAGTCTCTCACTGTTTCTATTGTTTCCCCATCTAATAATATCTTGGTGTGGCGTTTTTCGCTTGTTTACTATGGGACTGAGACGGTACCTAACATTTGTATACATATTTAAATTGCATCATCACAATTTAAGGTAGATACTATTCCTATCCCCATAGACAAGGGCAGTGAGATTTACCGAGCTTAACTAATTTTACCAGGGCCCAGAGACAAATGGATTATGGGTACAGTTTGAGAAATTATTCCAGTAAATATGCTATTAGCAGAAGTCTTTCCGGTGTGGCGAACAAGGACCCAGTGATGATTCTTTATACGGAAGGCTTAGAGTCTGAGTGAGGAAGAAGAGCGAGTCTGTGGCCGTCTGGGAGGACCGTCCGGGAGGACCATTGGGAGGACCGTCCGGGAGGATCATTGGGAGCACCGTCCGGGAGGATCGTCTGGAATGAGACCCTAAAGGACCGGAGCGCCTGACCCCTGCCCGTCCCGATGCAGCTGCCCACCTAGAGGTGGAAGGCGAGACAGGCTGAGGGGCCCCAGAAAGGCCGGGAAAGGATCGCGGGGTTGACGGGAGGGAAGCGGGCACGGGCAGGAAGGCAGCGCGTGCTGCGGAGAGGAGCCGGAAGAGCTGCCCAGGGCGGCGCCGGTGGGAGGATTCCTGCCGAGCCAAGAGCGGAGCGTCCAGGGCCCTGGAAGGCGCGGGTCTGCGGCGGCGGCAAGGAGAGGCGAGGCCCCTGGCTGCCATCAGCAGGGAGGCCCGAGGCAGCGAAGGGGATTGATCGGCAGAACGTGGGCCCCGATCCCCGAGGCAGGAATAGAGGAGAGAAACGGAGGGGCCGGGAGCAAGCCGGGAACTAGGAAGAGCCATCCGTGCCTTTGTGGCATCTGAAAGAGAAATAGCTCAGCCAGGCAGGCAGCCCGCGCAGCCGTCTGCTGGGGGAGAGCCAGGCGAGGTGCGGAACGGGGCTCGCCGCGCGTGTTCTTGCAGAGTAAGAAACCAGACGTGTGCTTTGAAAACACCTGTCAAGAGGATTACGTGTCTGGCCAGGAAAGGGCTGGAATTTGGAATTACATTTGGAAATAGAGTTAAGCCAATGATTGCCCTCTCCTGTCCTCTTTACCGCTCTCTCTGCGGTTTGCTAATGGGCAGAGTTCAGCTCCATTTTCAACATTTCACTTCCTTTTATTTGGGGAACTCTTTGATCACTTCTTATCAGTGGATACCTCTTGGGCCAGCCTCCCTAGAGGTCCATGTTTCATTGGATGCAGTTCTTTCTTGGCCCATCTAGCTCCACAGTAAATGTGACAGGCCTCTCCATCATCTGTCTAGCTCAAATATCTAGTACAGTGTATCCTAGACAGAGATAATAAATAAATGCTTTTTGGAAAAAGTTTCCTAACCTCTGAATGAATAATGCATTGTCCTAAAGATGAAAGTCAGGTTAATTAGAAGAATTAGGAAGATTTAATTAATATCTGTGGTGGAGGAATAAGCTCACTTCAGAATACATAAAAGCTGAAACTCTATTTAAAAAATCATGGAAGGGTGGGAATGTCTTCATTCAGCAAGAGACAGAATGTTTGCAAGATGGGGGATGAGATTAAAGGCTTTCAAAGTAGAAATTTATTTGTATAGGAAAACAATGAGGAAATTAGAGCATGAATAACAGAAATCAAAGAGCAATAAAGGAAGATTTATATATAGGATGAAGCTGATAAAGAAAAGAAGTTGAGCAATGGCAACTCCATCTGATTTGCAAGCAGAGAAGGGGTGCTCGACTGGAGAGGAAAACAAATAGATTAAATGGGGCTGAAATAGTAATGTGAACAATGGAGTACTTTTAAAAACTGTTTTCAGAGCAGGAAGAGCTACACTTTGAGATGAAAGCTTGTGGAGAAATAAGTGAAGTCACTCAGTCATGTCCAACTCTTTGCGACCCCATGGACTGTAGCCTACCAGGCTCCTCTGTCCATGGGATTTTCCAGGCAATAGTCCTGGAATGGATTGCCATTTCCTTTTCCAGGGGATCTTCCCAACCCAGGGATCAAACCCGGGTCTCCCACATTGTAGACAGATGCTTTACCATCTGAGCCACCAGGGAAATCCAAGAAGTAAAGCAGTTCATGGCAAAGAAATGTTGGGTCTCCGAGAGTGGAGACAAAGTAGGGTCTCCGTGAGGGGAGGGTCCGCTGGACCTTGTTGTCCCAACTCAGGTTCCTTGAGAGGTGCTGCTGTTGGGGATTTTCCTGATCATCTGACTGTTTTCACTGGGTAAACCCAGCTCACTTTATAAAGTTAAATTCAGATACTCCAGGCTGAGGGAACAGGCATAGTCACCAAGAGAGAATGAACTAAGAGGGTCAGGGTGTGTGAAGTGTGTGTGTGTGTGTGAAGTGTGTGTGTGTGTGTGAAGCATGTGTATGAAATGTGTGTGTGTGTGAAGTGTGTGTGTGAAGTGTGTGTGTATGTGTTTTAAAGGAAGCCAGTTAGTTTCCTGTCACTGAGACAGTTCTGCAAAGAACATTGATAGCATCTTTTGAAATATCACTTACTTTCAGCTCCAAGTTAGCAATGTGATCAAGTTCTTAGGCAAGGCAAGCATTTCTAACTTAGATGGTTTCTTTCTGCATTTTGGAAGCTGAGGTGAACAAAATATTCAACACTCTTCATGGCATGTGGTAAAGAAAGTGAGATGATCTGTAGGGAGAAGGAGGAGAAGGCAGGTAGGAAAATGTGATCTCATTGATATTTCCAGTGCTGATTACGTGGAATTTGTGGGGGCGTTCTGCCTGCTGGAAAGCTGGGCAGTACCAGTGAGTTTTAAACAGGTTTCTAAGTACTTCTCCAGATCTTGTTTACGTGGTGGCAGGCAGATGACTGAGGCTGGTCTTGGGGGGCAGGGGGCGGGTACAAAGGAAGGTGCCAAAGCAGGGGATTTTGTTAGGTTTAGACTGGGAACAACTTTTGGATCTAGCAAACCCAGTTTTTCTTTAAGATGATTCAAAGCTGTGTGCCAGCCAAGTTGCTGTAATGTATGAAGAGTCTACACAGAAATGAAAGACATCCATCTTTACTCTCAGTGGTGGAGAGAGAAAAAAATGACAGGAGTAAGAAGTGTGTCTTAGCCCTTGCCATATTGTGGATTTTAGATATGTTTTCAGAGGCAAAAAGCAGGGAGAATAACCAGTTATCTCGTTTAAGGTGGAAAAGAAATATTGGGTAGCCTAAATGCCACATTAACATATGCAGATAAGGTCCCACTGGCAATAAGCAAAAGAGTCAATACATGAAATGCAAATTATGCCCAAATGCTGACTATGTGTTCCTTAAACAAAGGCAAACATCCTAAAATTGTAAGAAAATGGAAAGTATTGAAAATTCATTCTATAAAATCAAGGATAGCAAGAGTTTGGACATGCAGTTTAGAGTGATACAAGAGGCCAAACAAATGAAAATAAAGATGTAAAAAAAAATAAATATTGGACATTGATAAGCAATTATTAGAAAACACATATTTAGTTTTATTAGTTGAAAATTTTCTGTTGAGCTCTATGGGAACTCTGGGCAAATTTAATGACATGTTTTGCTGTAGGCTCTAACTAGTGGAGAGATGTTACTGGGATTCTGTACAATTCTCTGTTCAGGGAGTGGAATGTGATAACTGTAGGATGCGCTTTTTGTTTTACTTGTCCGCAAAAAGAAATGTCTGCAAAGAACAGATGTTCTGGAAAGCTGGAAGAGATGGGTAACCTGAGGGACTTGGTGAGGGAGACAATGGAGCGGGGAGATAAAGGCTGAACATCTTACAGGGAAAGCCAGCGATGTTTCATAAAGACGTGTCAAAGAATGTTTGAACTTACAAAATAGAAATTGAGGGATTTAGAGTGAGAACATTCAAATCATCCTTAAAAAGCTTGAGGAAATAGAAAAGCGAGGTCAAAGCGTCAAAGTCGCAGGCAGTGCTTCATGCAGCAGGCTTCTACCGGAAGCCAACCTCACGCTCCTGAGGAGATCCCACTCACCCAGGAGAAGTGTCAGGAGGAAGTGGCAGCATCCCACCTCCCCAGCGTCACACTGCAGCGCATTTTTCAGGTCAAGCAGGAAGGACCGTCAGGGAGAGAGGAGGCGAGTGGAAGTGAGCAGAAGGCTCTCTTCCAAGAGAAAGTCCACGAAAACAAGATCTGAGGTGGCCTCTTTAGCCCAGGACAGCTTGAACGTGGAAGACTATGTGTGATTTTGGAGGAGGAAATGGCTACCCACTGCAGGATTCTTGCCTAGAGAATTCCACGGACAGAGGAGCCTGGCGGGCTACAGTTCACAGAGTCACAAAAAGTCGGACACGACTGAATGAGTATCCATGTGTGATTTATTAGAATCTGAAAGTACTAGTAAGATGGATAAAACAAACAGAAAAGTATAGATAGAACAAGTGATGACTTCAATAAAACGGAACATAAGCATATTGAGTTTGTGAGAATCAGATGCAGCCTACAGTTCTTGGAAAAATATAAATCTATTATAAGTTATAGATGAATTATTTTATAATTTATCCAGTGATAGGAAATAAAGGGAATCATTTAAATTAAAAAAAAAAAAACCCTTATAAACATGAGGAAATCTCTAATATTTGAATGGAATAGGATCCTAGTCATCCTGTACGGATCTCTACATGATAACATTTCTACAGTTATATACACTTAAGACGAAGATGTTTTTAACCACAAATTTAATTAGGTTTCTCTGAAGACCCAGCCATGCTCTAGGCTGGCTGGAGATGCAGCATACCACTCAGGAGACTCTAGGAAACCTGTCAAAGTTAGACATAAATAGAAAAAAATGAGTGACCGTTTCTGTAGCTCATACTCCATCTATGTCAAGCCAAGGTAACAGACAACAACAAAATCCTGTCAAGCACTTATTTCATGTCTGCGACACCCAGGCCACAGTTGACTAATTTTTTTCCCCTTTCAAAATGGGCCAAATCTTTATGTACCATGTAGAAAATATTTTTGTCTTCACTTGGAAAACCGCTCTAGTGGTTGCATTATGTTAAAAAAAAAAAAAAAAAAGAGCCCACGCGAAAGCATGTTCCTTAATTAATAGAGTGAACGGTAGCATCAATTAAGAACAGATAATGGGCTGCAGTTTGGATGGACTGTTGCTGAGGAAGCAGTTGGAAGCGGAACAGCCCAGGACGGTGCCGCCTCCAGGACGGCGCGCCTCGGGCTGGCCGAGCAGAGGTGGCCTCGGGGGAGCGCGGGGCCGCCTGCTCCGGCGGCTGTCGGCTCGGAGCCGGCGCTTCCCCCGGGCCCCGAGCTCGGCCCTCCGGGATGCGCAGGGACAGTCGCCGCCCGCGGCCCGGGCACGGCCTGCGGCCGCTGTCCCCACGCCTGTCGCGCTGGCCCCAGGCCTGGTCAGGAAGCGAGGCCTCTCAACACACCGGCTGGCGGCTGCCGGTCGGGCTGCCGCGGGAAACGCGAGCCCGGTGCGCCGGGCCCCGTGTGCTCACCGCGCGCGGCAGGAAGTCCAGCAGCAGCGCCGGGAGAAGGGCCGTGGGCGCCGGGCCGGGGCAGGGCGGGCCGGAGCCGCCGAGCAGCCCCAGGCTCCTCCCGCGCTGGCTCTGCCGGGCCCAGCCTCCGGCGCCGGCAGGGGGCTATTTCAGTTGGACTTTGTCACTCACATGGTTCTTTCTGGAATTGCTGAAGCAAGTCCTGTTTATTTTGTTTCTGTTTTAAGAGAGAAATAGAAAGAAAGAAAAAAAGAGAAACTGGAAGAAACATAAGTCTTTTCAATAACCTGAAGTTTGATTTTGAAATGCAAGGACGGTAGCAATAACGACAGAGCTCCGTGGAAATCAAAATTTTAATATAATTCCTCCAAAAGGGTTAGTCACTCAAAATCCTTTAGTGTGCCTTTTCACAGTATGGGATTTGGGACATTCAGACAAGTCACTGATCTTATTTTTTTTTTCCTAAAAGAAGATTTTTTTTTTTTTTAGTTTTATTTTTACTTTATTTTACTTTACAATACCATATTGGTTTTACCATACACTGACATGAATCCACCATGGGTGTATATTAGCTCCCAATCCCTAATCCCCCTCCCACCTCCCACCCCACATCATCTCTCTGGATCATCCCCGTGCACCAGCCCCAAGCATCCTGTATCCTGTATCGAACATAGGCTTGTGCTTCATTCTTACATGATAGTATACATGTTTCAATGCCATTCTCCCAAATCATCCCACTCTCTCCCTCTCCCGCAGAGTCCAAAAGTCCTTTCTATACATCTGTGTCTCTTTTGCTGTCTCACATACAGGGTCATCACTGCCATCTTTCTAAATTCCATATATATGTGTCAGTATACTGTATTGGTGTTTTTCTTTCTGGCTTACTTCACTCTGTATAATTGGCTTCAGTTTCATCCATCTCATTAGAACTGATTCAAATGAATTCTTTTTAATGGCTGAGTAATACTCCATTGTGTATATGTACCACAGCTTTCTTATCCATTCATCGGCTGATGGACATCTAGGTTGTTTCCATGT
>SJYT01012599.1:319653-378876 GCA_006410635.1 Cephalophus harveyi
TGTGTGTGTGTGTGTGTAACTGAGTCACATTGCCGTACGGCAGTAATTGTCACAACATTAAAATTCAACTGTGCTTCAATTTAAAAAAAATTAGTGTCAGACTTCCCTGGTGGCTCAATGAACGGGAATCTGCCTGGCAATGCAGGGGATACAGGTTTAATCCCTGGTCCAGGAGGAGTCCACATGCCTTGGAACAACTAATCTTGTGCACCACAACTACTTAGCCCATGCTCTGCTGTTGCTGCTGCTGCTGCTAAGTCACTTCAGTCGTGTCCGACACTGTGTGACCCCATAGACGGCAGCCCACCAGGCTCTGTCCCTGGGAGTCTCCAGGCAAGAATACTGAAGTGGGTTGCCATTTCTTTCTGCAGTGCATGCATGCTTGCTAAGTTGCTTCAGCCATGTCCGACTCTGTGCGACCCTATGGACAGCAGCCCACCAGACTTCTCTGTCCACAGGATTCTCTAGGCAAGAATACTGGAGTGGGTCACCATTTCCTTCTCTAAGCCCATGCTCCAGAGCCTGCCAGCCACCACTACTGATGCCCGTGGGCCCGGAGCCTGTGCTCCGCAACAAGAGAAGCCACCACAATGAGCAGCCTGCACACGGCAACGAAAAGTAGCCCCGGCTCGCCACAACTAGAGAAAACCCGCACAAAGCAACAAAGAGAAATAAATAGGTTTTGTGTTTTTTTTTTTAATTAGCATCGACAGCTTAGTTGGGAGGACAGACATCACTCCAAGTAAGTAAGCACTTAACATGTGTGGTACTTGCTATGGCAGGGAACGTGTGTAATGTGTGAGGAAAGATAGGAGGAACAATTGAACTGAGAAGGCGCTGAGGTAGCGGAGCCTTCTTCGCCTGCCTTGTGGATTTCACAAGGTGATGTCTCGGATGTTGGGGGAGAGAGGATGGTTCACAGCACCCCTCCCCCGCCTGGCATTCTCTAACAGGATTAAAATTTTCGACTTACTGCAAATCGAGATGCCAGCGTCACACAGCAGTCTGTAAAGGGGCTAACAGCCAATTTATGTTACTAGGAAGTCTGCTGTGAACTTACCCAATTTGTTGCCACTGTCTGCATGTTTAATGTTTCCTGTTAGGAATCATCTGTGTTACTGTTCTGTCCCCGTCATTTCAAGCCCCCATCCTCTCTTCCTTCTTTGTATGAACACAGCACACCAATTAATGTTCCGGAGGTTTGTGTGATCGCTCTCAATCCATGCGAATAACCACCCGCTATTTCATCACTTGTTAATGTCTGAAGTTTTTAGCCTAGATTGGAATATTCTTTCCAGCGGGGCCTGGGGCTAGGCCTGGAGCTGCTACATAGTAAATGAATAAAACACATTCTCTCTCTCCCCCTTAGAGAAGGCCCATTCCCCAAGCTCTGGGCCCTCCCTCAAAGGATGGAGAGAGAGAAGGAGACAGAGAGAGAAAGAAAGAGACAACGGGAAATGAAGACAGAACCAGAGAGACAGAAGCAGAGGAAAGTTCCCCTTGCCATCTGAGGCATTCGGAGCCCTCTAGACAGCAAACTGTTTTCCTAGTGCACTAGGAGGGGATGTGATGTCAGAGTTCATATAAGAAAGAAAGACAGTGTTACTCACATCCAACTCTTTGAAACCCCAAGGACTATACCCCACCAGGCTCCCCTGTCTATAGAATTCTCGAAGCAAGAATACTGGAGTGAGTTGCCATTTCCTTCTCCAGGGGATCTTCCCCACCCAAGGATAGAACCCTGGTCTTCTGCATTTCAGGCAATTCTTTACTGTCTGGGCTACCGTGGAAGCCCGAGTTCAAGTAAGGTCCCCAGCAATGCTTACAACCTGCTAACGGGGACGTAAAGGGCATTTTTTTTTTTTTTTGCCACTTTATTTTTTAATTGAAGGGTAACTGCTTTACAGAATTTTGTGGTTTTCTGTCAAACATCAAGAAGAATCAGACATAGGTACATCCATGTCCCCTCCCTCCCGAACCTCCCTCCTAAGTGTTACTTTTGAATCAGCTTCGAAAGGAAGGGAAGGAGGAAGGAAGGAAGGAAGGGGAAAGAGAGGAATAGTAAAAGGCCTAGAGGGTCCAGGGGGCAGGACTGGTTACGGCTGTATCCCTAGAGCCTGGTATATCACTACGGAGCTTAAGAAAGATCTGGAATGGACACCCAGAGGAACCAATCAGGCTAGAATAGCAGTTGATAAAAAGAATATCCACCCAGACTTGTAGACACAGCGGGGGAAGGAGAGGATGGGACGAATTGAGAGAGCAGCACTTACATGCATACACTGCCATAGGTAACATAGATAGCTAGCGGGAACCTGCTGTACAGCCCAGAGAACTCAGCTCTGCACCCTGTGATGACCTAGAAGGGCATGGGGGAGTTGGAGGGAAGCTCAATGGAGAGGAAATATACGTATACATACATAGTCGATTCACGTTTTATAGCAGAAACTAACACAACATTGTAAAGCAATTATACTCCAATTAAAAATAAATTTTAAAAGACACAAAAAACAGAGTACCCACCTTTTATTAAATATCTATTCTATACCAAGTACCCGTGTATGTACATCAGGATCATTAACTGCTGACTCCTAGCAAGGGTGCGTTGAAACAAGAATTGATAACTCCGTTTTACATGTGGGAAAGGAAGCTCAAACAGGTGGAATGACCTTCCCACAGCCTGGGGCTAACTAATAACAGAGCCGAGGCTAAAACCCAGTTTCCTCCCCGAGTGCCTCAAAGGGTTCCTGAGTGGACCAGGTGACCGGAGATGCAGCTTCCTTGCAGGAGGGAGCCAGAAGTGCAGCCTCAGCACCTTGGTGACCAAATCAGCAGGTTCCGCAGGGCCGGCCCAGCCCACAGCCACAGATCTGCCAGCCAGTCAGCCCCCAGCAGGAAGCTCCTTCTGCAACTCCTCTGCCCTTATCTCCAGCAGGGCTAATCTGCAAGGCCACAATCACAGCTCCTTATCAGAACATCTTCACCTCCTGGGGACACAGCCCAGCCAACAGAACAGCAATTTCCTCTAGGCCTTCCTCCCAGAAGCCCCCACCACAGGCATCACAAATTAAAAGAAGAAACTCTAAAAACTGAAATTTGAGGGGGGTCCTCTCTAGTAGGGCCTGGCTTAGAGCAAAAGCCACAAGGAAATATATGTAGCAAGAAACTTTTCCTCTTTCTCCATCTGGTGAGCTCCTGACTACCCCATGAAACCCCAGCTCAAATGCCCTTCCCCCTGAAAGATTTCCCAAGTCCTCCCTGACCTCCAGGTATAGTAGTGGTGAGCACTCTGACATCTTGTCCACTTTTCTCCCTGGATTGCAATTATTTGATTTTGTGTCCATCTCCCTCACCAGACTATAACCTGGTGTGTATGAATACAGGTTGTAAGATCAAATCATTTAAAATAAATATGAGATTTAATCACAGCTGATCCAGTTACTAGCTCTGTAACCTTGGGCAGGACAGCCTTTCTAAACCAGCTGGCCCATCTGCAAAAAGGAGATAAAACAGGTCTCTCTATCACTGTGGGAAGTAATCCATTCAAGTGCTAGAAATACCGCGGTCACTAAAAAACATTAGTGAAACTCCCTCACACTCCCTACCTCTCATGCCAGCATTATACCTACCACCCTGAGATTCTCATCAATGTTTGTTTAACAGGATCACTGATGGGTGGAATTGAATGAAATGTTGAGATTTTACTCAATACATGATCTTTAGGACAGCAAGGAGAGATCTGACTCAAGGAAAGGCTCCCAGTTCCTGGCCAAAGAAATGGATCCATGAACCCAGATCCTACCACCCATTTCCTCTTCTTGGATTCACAGAAAGACTACGTTTCCCAGCATCCCTTACAGTTATGTTAGGATCATGAGACTAGGTTCTGGCCAATGGAATGGGAGTTGACATAGCAGGGACTTTTAGAAAATAGAAAGTGATCCTCCATTCTCTCATCTCTCTTTCTCTGTGATGGAGGTGAAAGTCTCTGGAATAGTGGAGCTGCATGATAGAAGGAGCTCACCTTTCTGAGTCACCTCTTAAAGGAGAGCTACTAACCCTCAGTGGATGCTAACATGGGTAAAAAATAAACTTTTATTATGATAAGTCACTGAAGCACCAGCTTTTTTGTTATAGCAGCTAATGTTACTTATCCTGACTGATACAGAAATAGGAGACAGAAGGTCCCTGAAGATCTAAAGTGAGTGATGTCAGCTTATCAATCAAGATGTGGGAAGTGAAGAAATAGATATACTAGAATAGATGGATGGATGGACATCTAGGTTATGCAGGGGTAAGCACTTTCTAAAACAGTTGCCAATGATAATTCAGAGGGCAGAACCTGTACCTCCTGAATCTATGGCTCTAGAGAAAAAAATTGAAAGCACAGCATTAATAATTTGTGTATATAAGATCTGTCTCTTATACACATCTAGATGTGTATAAGAGACAGGAGGCCACCTGGTGGAGAAAAAGGAGGGTCCAAAGGAGGAGAGAGTGGTCAAGCCAGTAATCTTGCTCTCGGGTAAAATTGGGTACTGAAGATTGGGTTTTTAAATGTACAAAATTGACAACAAATACCAAAAAGAAAAGGTTAAAAAATTTGGAGTAGAGATTGGATTTTCAAAATTACAATATTAAAGAAAAGGAGCAGACGAAGAAGAAAGGAAAAAAAAAAAAGGAAGAAAAAAAGATAGAAAAAGGAAAAAAAAAAAGCCACAAGAATTATTAAAAAACAACATCAACCACAAAAAGACTATATACGGTGTTTGCTTTAAAAATAGGGTCTCTCTCTTTGTGAAAAGTAATAATATGTTATAAAAATAAAAATTATAGAAATAGAGGACTTAAAATTTAAGAAAGTTAAAAAAACAAAAAAAAAAAAGGAAGAAAAAACATTCACGCACCAACATCAACATAAAAAAAAAAAAAAAGAATGCTTCAGTTGCGCTGTGGAGAGGGAGGGATACTGCATACAAATGCTACTGGCGTGTGCTTGTAGTGTCTTATCCGCGCTTTTCTTTCCCCTGCTCATGGCGCACACCTCTCAGGCTCTAAGTTGCTCTGCGGGGACCCATCTGAGGCCAGTCCTAGGCTGTCCGGTCTAAGCCGCTCAGGCTCGGCGCTCAGGAAGCCTTCAGAGGCGCATATTTGGCTGGACCTGTGTTCTGTGTGCTTCCCAGGTCCGAGTAGCTCAGGAGTTTGGCGAGCGCAATTGCTGCGACTGGTCGCCTTTCCCTTTTGCTCAGTCCTCTGGGTGCACTGCTGGCGTTCCCTCTCACGGGGACGATGACCGTCCAGAACCCCCCAGAAGCCTTAGTTAGCAAAGAAGCCTGCTTGCATTTTGGTAGGTAATGACTCTCTTGGGCCGCGATTGCCGCCTTCCAGCCCTTAAGTCTCTGGCTGCCTGTCACCGGAGGGCGATGGTCTGCAGCCGGCTATTTCCGTTCCGTCCTTTGTTCTGTGCGCGGTCCTGGCGGTATCTTATGTTTGGGCGTTTCGCGTGTTAGCTATCCCACAATCTGGATTGCTAGCCCAAGTTAGTTTGCTTTGATCTCGCGTGGGTCCTCTGGAGGCGCGCAGGGTGGGCGTTCCGGCCCGAGTCTTTGCAGCCCGCGCCTCCCACGGCCAGGTTCTTACAAAGCACTGCCATCCGCGGTTCCCGCCTCTCCCAGCCGAGCCCCCAACTTGTTAGTGGCGGATGCAGGCGTCTGCGCTGTTTTTCCACTGGGAGAGTTACTGTTTGGCTCGTAATCTGTTGGTTTTAGTTAGTTATTTTTCCTTCCTGTTATGCTGCCCTCTGTGCTTCCAGGGTTCGCCCCAGACTCGGCAGCAAGAATGTTTCCTGGTGTTTGGAAACCTCTCTTCTTACGAGTCTCTTCCCGCGACGGGATTCCCTTCCAGGGACGAAGCTCCCTCCCTACCTCCTTTGCCTCTTTTTTCATCTTTTATATTTTTTCCTACCTGTTTTTGAAGCCAATGATCTGCTTTTCTGGGTGTCTGATGTCCTCTGCCAGCATTCAGAAGTTGTTTTGTGGAATTTACTCAGCGTTGAAATGTTCTTTTGATGAAATTGTGAGGGAGAAAGTGATCTCCCCGTCCTATTTCTCCGCCATCTTAGGACCGCCCATCCTAAAAGAAGATTTATTTGACAAGTTTCACTTAGTGCAATACAAAAGAAAAATCACAATACAATGAAAAATTTAAATCAAGACCTCAGAATTTCATACAAATACCAAAACCAAAATGCTAAGGTATTGGTATTGCATGTCAAATTTCCCCCAATAACTTAAAAAAAAAGCTTAAGTTTACATGCCATAGAGGTTATTAAATGAAACTAGAATTAACAAACATGCCAAATGTTTCACTTTTAATAGACATAACTCCTGTGTTGAGTTTTACAGAAAAGCGTGTCTTTCAACATGCATCCAGACAGGCTTCAGTATAATATGCTGTAAGAGCAACACTTAACAGAATTCAACAGCTTTAACCCAAATACACTTACTGCTCAAGTACATCCTACAATAGAACTAACTTGAGAAAAGCTGAAAATTGTTTAACAGTAATAGTTTACTCAACCTGGTTGTTACATCCTAGATGAATGTGTTCAAAAATACCAAACCTTAAGTCTTTCAAACATTCCTGATTTCCACTTAGAGTAAGCATAAATCACAAGTTTGTATTACAAAACAGCTAAAACTTAAGTTTTTCTTTTAAAAATGTTGACCAAGTTCAGTGATCAGGATCAGTTACATTCCCCATCCACCACTCATACTGGACATGCTGGACATCCTTCCGGTTCTGTTCACTCCCCCAGATACCCGGCTGCTACTACGGCAGTAGGTGCCTAGCCAATGTTCAACTGAAAATCACTGGATTTTCCTGTAAAACTTGGTCATGTCCACTCATGCTGCTCTGGCCACCACAGCTGCCTCTATAACCACCGCTCAGCTGCTGGCTGGCCGGGCCACCATAGCTGGACTGGTTTGTATAAGCACCACCACTTGCTCCTGCTCTGGAAGTCACGGAGAGTTCTGCATATCTGTGTTGCATATTTGCTTTGTCTTGTGACATAGCTGCCACAGCATCTTCACGCGTTGCAAGCTCAACACCTGCTTCACAAGTTACTCTACCATCAGGACCAGTTTCAGTATGTACTCTCACAGGGTTGAGTGGTGGAAAAGAATTCCAAGTGCCATTCTCGGGAGCTCTGAGAAGTAGTCCCCACACATGTGCAGAGTGCCCTGTTGTGTCCTGTTCCAGTGTCCCATCCCCGTGTCTGTGAACTGGTGTTCCTGAAAAACAGTAATTGAGGTCTCTCCCAAAGCTGTCTGACCCAAATCTACAGCCATCATCATAGCCATTATACTTTGCCAACAAAGGTCCGTCTAGTCAAGGCTCTGGTTTTTCCTGTAGTCATGTATGGATGTGAGAGTTGGACTGTGAAGAAGGCTGAGCGCCAAAGAATTGATGCTTTTGAACTGTGGTGTTGGGGAAGACTCTTGAGAGTCCCTTGGACTGCAAGGAGATCCAACCAGTCCATTCTGAAGGAGATCAGTCCTGGGATTTCTTTGGAAGGAATGATGCTAAAGCTGAAACTCCAGTACTTTGGCCACCTCATGTGAAGAGTTGACTCATTGGAAAAGACTCTGATGCTGGGAGGGATTGGGGGCAGGAGGAGAAGGGGACGACCGAGGATGAGATGGCTGGATGGCATCACGGACTCGATGGACGTGAGTCTGAGTGAACTCCGGGAGTTGGTGAGGGACAGGGAGGCCTGGCGTGCTGCGATTTGTGGGGTCGCAAAGAGTTGGACACGATTGAGTGACTGAACTGAACTGACTGAATGATCATAGCCTCCATAACCTCCACCATAAGCACCACGCCTCGTCCTTCCAAGGCCAGCTTCTCTTCCGTGCCGTGATACCTTCCGCCAGCCCCAGGTCTGTCATAGGGACCTGGCCGCAGCACGGCCGTAGGTTTTCGTGGTGGGTCACAGTGACTTCTAACTTCAGCTCGACTGCTCTTAAAGATTCCGATGTACCTGCACCCTATTGTTTCCTTGTGTTTCTTTAGAGCCTTTTCAGCTATTTCTCGTGAAGCAAACCACACGAAGGCCTCCCTGGTACTCCTCCCCTGGAAGTCCACTTACAGTGTTATCCCATTTGGCACAATTTCCAACCCTGCGAAGAACTGAACCATTTCTTCCTTGCTGCATCCAAAGGCGAGTCCTCTAAGCCACACAAAGCCATCAGTGGCCGTGTCAGGAGTATTTGGACCAGTATGCTTTAACACCCAATCCAAGTCAACGTTGTTTGACTTGAATACGTCAATATATCTGTGTCCCATAGTTTCTCTGTCTTTTTTCAGGGCCAGTTTGACTTCATCTTCAGATTCAAGTTCAACAAAAGCCTTGCCACTCGGTCTGCCTTCTCTGGTGTAGATGAAACAAATACCTGGAGCCCCATTTTGAATTGTGCAGTCTGAAAAACAGCTGCTGCACTTTGTCTACCGAGCAAGACCAAGGCAAGCCCCGGACCTTCGCCACGAACCCCTCCCCTCCTTCGGTGCCCAGCATCATCGTCTGTTAGTGGGTGCTGGTGTCGAATCAGACTGTCCACAGCTAAGACAGAAATAAAAGTCCCGGATCGTTAAAGAATCAAAGATTACCATGATAGGGAGAGGAGAAACAGCAAATAATGAATATGATTAAAATATCAGTTGATGTTTTCTTACTACATACCCTTGAAATATTGCCAATCAGTGTGTCTCTCTTGCCGGTGAAATAGATGAATGTGATATTGCAACACCCATCACTGCCCAGCAATGATCGCCCGACATTGTTGTGTTCTCTTTCAAAGTGCTGGGCAAGGATTTTTCATTAAATGCATCATTTACAGCTCACTGCAGTGTTCCGCAAAGTCAATACATATCCTTAACAGAAAGCAAAGAATGAAGCATGTGAAAGAGAGAGACAGAGCGTGGATCCAGCAATTGTCAGGAGCCCAGGGCATGCATTCCATCCTGACGCCAGGCTCCCTGTCAGCGCCTGGGACTGCAAGCAAAGAGGAAAGGCTTGTATCTGCATATTTATCTACCATTCTGGGTTCCCTTGACGGCGGGGTTCTGGGAGTAAAATGGATCTGGGAGTAAAATGGAAATAGTGGGCAATTGAAGAGATGATAGTCAACCAGCTAGATATTCTCATCATGTTACAGACCCCAAAGTAGCAGGAAACGTTTTGCCAAAATGGGATAAAATGACCATGGATGACTCCCTCTTCCTGTTGTTGTTATTATTCAGCCTCTAAGTCGTGTCCGACTCTTTGCGACCCCATGGACTGAAGCACGCCAGGCCTCCCTGTCCCTCGCCATCTCCTGGAGTTTGTCCAAGTTCATGTCCATTGAATTGGTGATGCCATCCAACTATTTTATCCTTTGCTGCCCTCTTCTCCTTTTGCCTTCAATCTTTCCCAGCATCAAGGTCTTTTCCAACAGCTTTCAAAACCTACTGAGAGGGGGAAGTAGAGTGAAGATTCTTTATCAATTATAATTTGGGCATCAATCAATGGAAATTTTTAATGGTTTTAAGCTAACATTTTTTGAAAGAAGTTGCCTCAAAATTACACCAACTATACATCAGTAACTCAGATATTTCGAAAGCAATTTCTGAAGCCATACTATGTGCCAAGCACTGTGTGAGGGAAGAGGGGATGAAAACACATAAGTAGCAAAAAGCAGTCACTTTTCTCAAGAAACTTAAGGTTGAGTTGAGCCAGCAAGCTATCATAAAGTTAAAAGCATAAGAAGGCACTTGTCAAGAATCTTGTACAACACAGGGGATATAGCAAATATTTATTAGCAACTATAAATGGAATATAATCTAAAAAAATTATAAATCACTATACTGTACCTCTGTAATTTATATAATATTATGCATCAACTATACTTCAATAAGTGGAGAAGGAAATGGCAACCCACTCCAGTATTCTTGCTGGGAGAACCTCATGAACAGAGAAGCCTGGCAAGCTACAGTTTTTGGAGTTGCAAAGACTCAGACATGACTTAGTGACTCAATAGGAACACTTCAATAAGGGGCTTCCATGGTGGCTTAGTGGTAAAACAAAACAAAACAAAACAAAACAAAACACAACCCTCCTGGCAATTCAGGAAACACAGGTTTGATCCTTGGGTGGGGAAGAGCCCTTGGAGAAGGAAATGGTAACCAACTCCAGAATTCTTGCCTGGGAAATCTCATGGACAATGCGATTGTTGGACGAAACAACAACATACTTCAAAAAAGACTTCCTGACAAATAAGCGTATTAAGATAAATGTAGGAAATGGCAACTCACTTCAGTGTTCTTGCCTGGAGAACCCCAGGGATGGGGGAGCCTGGTGGGCTTCCGTCTATGGGGTCACACAGAGTCAGACACAACTGAAGCGACTTAGCAGCAGCAGCAGTACTGTTTACAGGGACATAGTTATATCAGTAACACGGGAAATTAATAAAAAATATTTGTGTTAATAGAAGCCAAAGCTCACTTGTGATTCCTATTATTATTGTTATCATTATTAAAGAATTTAAATGATTTAAGTTTACTACGTTGTTAGTATAGCAGGCTAAGTAAGTTGGCCATGTGTTCAAGGAAAAAAGAAATGAGTGTGATCCTCGTGGGCAGTTTGTCCCTCGACCTTGAGTTGATCCTTACTTTCTGTCTGCTCGGTTTCTTTGTTTTGCTTCAGAATCTGCTTGGGAAGGAATTCTGAATATGTCTATAAGGAAGAAATTATTTCCAGGGATACCATATTTTTAGGGAAATTTTCCTCCTTTTTTTCAGGGGCTGTTGCTGGTAGGAACAACCCCATGGAGTGTTTATGAAGAGAGGGCGCCTGGAGAGCATCATTTTAGAATAAAAACCTTTCATTGGCACAGATGTGCTTTTTCACCTGGGTTCTGGCCCCGGCAACCAAGGTGTCAGTGAGTTTCTAGGAGAAACTGGATTTTATAGGTGCCTTCAAATGCTTTGCATTTGGCCCTGGTTTCCGAGAATTTACTGGAAAGTGGAGGGAGCTCTCTAGTGAGCCGCCTATCTGATCTGAAATAAAAAATAGAGTTAGGATTCACGGGGGGCAAGCTGGCGGCTGGCGGCTTAGTCTTTTTAGTTTGCTTCTTTGTTCTCTTTTGTGCTCAGGGTCCCAATTATGGTTAAAACAACCAGCTTTGAGCGGGCATGCATGCCAGCTTGGCATAGCCCAACACCATTTAAATCTCTGCACTTGCCGAAGTACATGCGAATGTTTTTTTGTAAAATGATTTCCCATTTGGAGATGGATTTTGACAGCCCCTTCCCCTTCTCTTTTCTTTCATTTCTGGTTGCAAATCTGTTATTTTATCCACTGCCTGCAGTCTTTGGTGGGAGACATGAGAGTGACTGAAGGTGGAGAGAAAGGCCAAAGAAGTGGAGTTTGATTGTTTTATGCAAGTCATGGAAAATATAGTAGGGGTGATGGCATTTGCAGAGCTACTTAGAATAATTGTCTTATGTCTTCTGAGGTTCAGAAATGGCTTTCAGATTTTGTTTGTTGTTGGGCTTAAACCAGTCAATGCAGCATTTCATTTCTGTGTTTCTTAAATCTGAAATGCTCGAATCTGCAGAAACAGAATTGCTCTGCTATCACTAAATTATGTATTTCTCATTTAGAAAACTTTCCAAGTTGACTATAAATAAATTAACTCTAGTTCTGAATAAATTAAGACTTTTTTATTTTGTTGGTATTCTTAAGATGCCTATAAGGTTCCAAGGTGTTAGTGACTACTTCTCAGGTAAAAACTTTACATCTAAAACAACTTATTCACCTAAATTAATTTTATCTTTTTAATGAGGCAATTTAGTCAAACTTTACTTTTCTTGCATTATTAACATCTTTGCCTATTTCACAGACATGCAAAATTTTAAATGTAAAAATGATACACAAATGATAAGAAGAACAAGAAGAACTGAGTTATATTAGAAGTGCCAGAATTATATTAGAAACTAAATAAATACCTTTTTAATGGATTAATAAATGATAATGGCTGACACTCTTCAAATATTAAATACGTGGCTGGCATTGTGCTAAGGACTGTCTTAAGGACAGCTTTGTTGAAATATAATTCATATATTTACAACTCACCCATTTAAACTGCACGGTTCTCAGTTTTTAGTTTCGTAACTCTGTGCAGCCATCGCCACAGTCAATCTGAGAACATTTTTATCACCGCAGAAGAAACGTTGGGCCCCTCCTCTCTCTCCAGCCCCGAGCAGCTGCTAATCTGCGTGCTGTCGGTCCAGATTTCTCTACTCTGCACATTCATATGAACGGCACGAGTGTGTGGTCTTTGTAACTGGTGTCTGTCACTCAGCATGATGTTTTCAAGGCTGGTCCAAGTTGTAGCATGTACCAGGACTTTATTTGTGCCATGCATCTCACAGCTAATCGCCACGGAAACCTCCACGGGGTTTCTGTTGTATTTCCACTGATCGTATGAACAGAATAAGCCTCACGATAGTCAGGTGACTAGCCCAAGGTCACACAGGCAGGAACGGGAACCAGCACTCCCCAGCCGTTCTTCTGTCCTCGAGAAGCTTCTTTAGTCTTGGGCAGTTTGGGCCTTTGAGGTCCTTCTAGAGAGCCGTGCAGAGAAGGGTCTTGGGTGTCCCCTGGCGTCATCCGGGGCTGCCGTAGGAGGGCGCGGGCCCATAATGCCGCCCGGCCGAGCCTGCGTTCAGGAAATGGGTGGGGCCTGCTTTGAGGCTTTGTTTGGGGCCTGCTTTGAGGCACAGACTGCTGTGAGGAGAACTGAAATAGAGAACTAAACCTGTGGTGGAGTCCTCTCAGGATTAAGGTTTTCCCTGGGCGTTGAAAGTGAACACACTCGGGGGACAGAGGCGACCGCTTTGCTGTCAAGGTTCTGAGGAGGGCAGGCTGAAGCGAAGCAGAGGATTCCCGCTGGCACCTCTTCCCAAAGCCGGAGCCGCCCACTTGCCCTCAGCTCCTACAGCCCTCACTCAGCACAGGGAAGCCTGTTAACTTGTGCAGATCTCCCTCGATTTGTGTGCATGTGAGTGTGCTCCGCCCTTTTATGGCATCCGGATGACTTACACCTTGGTTCTCGTGCGTGAGAATACTAGGTTAGAAAAGGCTGAGAAAACAGTGGCGTCTGGCCTCTGCTGTGCTCAGTTCTGGGAGGGCCTGGGCTTCCCAGGTGGCACTCGTGGTCAAGAACCCGCCTGCCAGTGCAAGAGGCGTAACAGACATTGGTTCCATCCCTGGGTGGGGAAGACCCCTGGAGGAGGGCACAGCAACCCACTCCAGTATTCTTGCTGGAGAATCCCACGGACAGAGGAGCCTGGCAGGCTGCAGTCCATGGGGTTGCAAAGAGTCAGACACGACTGAGCAGCTGAGCACGCACCACGCACAGGATGGGGGCCTGTAATACCTGGTCAATGTTACGCCTTTGAGTAACTAAGCAACTAAAGATTGAGGTGGTGGAGCAGTCCTAGAAGACCGTCATGGGCCTCAGAGGCAGAGGGTTTCCCAGCTCAGAAATCTCTGCCCCTCTGGAGGTGGTGGATGTGGGGGACTGCTTCTTCCCTGGTCATACTGCCTGCACGGAACATCCGCACCCACTAGGCTTGCGCTGTGGTCCGCCACCCAGGGTCCTGTTCCTGTGGACACCCTCTAAAGCCCCAGATTTCCATGGGGCACATTTAATGGCCAGATGATCTGCAACAGTGGAGAAATATTTGTGCTCTTTCCCGCACTGACTGCTCAGTGCTCAGCAGCAGAAGGTTGAGCACTTTGTTAATTCAGCCAAGGCCCACCGGGCACCCTTCAGGGGCCAGCACCCGCCAGGCATGCTGGACAGGTCCATGAACTGAAGGTCCCCATACTTGTGGAGCTGAATCCTCATGCTTCACGGCCCTTGCTTTATTCCTTTTAAAAAATATTCTGCTCTGTATGTATTTTTTTAGGCATTTCACTGATAATTAGAATCTCCATCAGAGGACAAGTTGGGTAGGTTAAAAAAAATTGAATTCATTTTGCTATTTCAGTTCTATTAAAAAGAAATTATATGGAGTTGTGGTTTCACCTAATAGACAAAAGGCTGTTTTTACATTATGCTCATATTTCAATTATCTATGCTAACCCTTACGCCTATTTCCATGGATAATAGCTGGCTTCACTTCTGGAGCTTATGCTGAGTGGGTTTCATTTTCGTTTTGCTTCAATATCACTGTCAAAAAAGAATTGGGAGATTTCCTCAACACATAAATAGAGAGGGAAAATATTTTGTAGTTCCTTTCTTCAGAAGGATGATCTAGATAAATTTGTACATATTTTATTTCTAGGCATCAACAGCACAGCACAACGCAAGCCACTTCAATTACTTCAGCAACAAGCTAGCAATGCAGCTTTATCATTTCAATCTTTCATCTTTTCTCTTTGACTTGATGTGCGTTCTACGCAGTATATCAGCAAAATCTCATCAACCCCAGCCTCCGTTAGGCTAATAAATCTCAGTCACAAATTAATCTCGCACAGAATGAAAACAGGAAGATCACAACAGGAAAAAGCTAATGGCCACCGTCAGTCACCACCGTCTTTCCCAAGATAAATACTCCCAAGCCATGCCAAGAGAGTTTCGGATTCCTTGTGTGCATGCTCAGTCACTAAGTTGTGTCTGATTCTTTGAGACCCGATGGACAGTAGCCCACCAGGCTCCTCTGTCCACGAGATTTCCCAGGCAAGAAGCCTGGAGTCAGTTGCCGTTTCCTTCTCTGGGGGGATCTTCCCAACGCAGAGATTGAACCTGCGTCTCCTGTGTCTCTTTGGTTGGCAGGTGGACGGTGTGCCCTGAGTGCCGCCTGGGAAACCCCAGATTTTGTAACCAGTGCCGCTGCTGCCACGTCGGCTGTTGCTTTCCTTGCTTTGACGGCACGTTTCTGTGGGGGCAACGTGGCCTTTGGGTGATTGTTTATTCAACCAGTGAAGTCACTGGTGCCCCAATGACACGGTGAGAATTGTTCACACAGCTTCAGTGATGAGTTTGTTTCCACTGAACTGGGATCTTTCACATCAGTCTTCCTTCAAATATAAGAGCTGGAGACATTTCCATCATTAGGATGGAGGTTTCCCTGCAGACACCCAGCTGGACCAGAGCCTACACCCACAGCAGCGTTGCTTCCTTCTTCCTCTTTCTTGAGTGGGAAGCTTGCTGATATAAAGCGTCTCCAGGAGAGGACCTACCGCATCATGGATAAAGAAATGAAGTCATATTTTGCAGTCATGGCAAACTACTAAATGTCAGAGGAAACAGAAAAAAAAAAAAAAAAAAAGAGTGTGGACTGTTTCTCTTTTCTCAGTGTCCAAAGTCAATGTTATGAGACAATACTGTGAACGAAGACATTAAAATACAGCTTTGATTACACCAAATGTGTTTTGTTAAACACAAATGATCTCTGTGGAGAATTTTGCCAAATGAGTGTGGCACAAATGTCACCATCACTGAGGGAACATGGTTACTTTTTAAATAAATCTTAAACCAGAGTCACCAAAATGTAAGTCTCATTTATAACACCTCTGCGTTTCCACAAATTTTCAAATGGAGCTAGTCACCAGGTACTAAGAAGTTTGTCACTTCATGGAGAATAAGCCCTGAATAAACTTTAAAACATTGAAGAAATTTAGACACTAATTAAAGTTACATGATATTTGAGAAGCCAGACAGGTTTGTTAAAAATCTTTGAAGCCACTAATTAAGAATGAAAATCATTCAAATACAAACACATGGTGTTTTCCTTCCTTTTGGTTCAGTGCATGAAGCCATCAGATTAAATTCTTTGCCTTGAGTATGTATTCAGGGTGAGCACCTGCAATTAAATTTCCTGCCATTTATTTCTTCAGTTCTCCCATTAACTGTGAAAACCATTCAGAGGTGGCCCAGAGGAGATAGGGCGCTGGTGTTCCAGCCACCCGTCGAGGTGACGTAGAATGTTCCTGCTCACTGTTGCGTGGCTTTGTTCTCTGTCTCCGCCTCTCTCGTTTTCAATATCAATCCAAGGTAGACGGTGGCAGCTGGTTCTTTGTGCTCTCTTTGTTGTGAACTCTTGGGTCCCTTCTTTAAACTTAATGAAGAGTGAGACTGAAGATTTTTTAGACATGTCAAGGGACAAGATAGCAACAGATATCTGGTAGGGCCGAAGAATGCCTGAGGAAAGCAACGTTGCAAGATGCAGATGACTCCAAAATCAACATGGAGACGATCATGGCGACAGAGCTGCTGCTTCTCCAGGCTCATGGCCCTGATCCACTGGCCTCACTCCACAGCCATGAGCCTCTAGCTCCTGATCCACTGGCCTCACTCCACAGCCATGAGCCTCTAGCTCCTGATCCACTGGCCTCACTCCACAGCCATGAGCCTCTAGCTCCTGATCCACTGGCCTCACTCCACAGCCATGAGCCTCTAGCTCCTGATCCACTGGCCTCACTCCACAGCCATGAGCCTCTAGCTCCTGATCCACTGGCCTCACTCCACAGCCATGAGCCTCTAGCTCCTGATCCACTGGCCTCACTCCACAGCCATGAGCCTCTAGCTCCTGATCCACTGGCCTCACTCCACAGCCATGAGCCTCTAGCTCCTGATCCACTGGCCTCACTCCACAGCCATGAGCCTCTAGCTCCTGATCCACTGGCCTCACTCCACAGCCATGAGCCTCTAGCTCCTGATCCACTGGCCTCACTCCACAGCCATGAGCCTCTAGCTCCTGATCCACTGGCCTCACTCCACAGCCATGAGCCTCTAGCTCCTGATCCACTGGCCTCACTCCACAGCCATGAGCCTCTAGCTCCTGATCCACTGGCCTCACTCCACAGCCATGAGCCTCTAGCTCCTGATCCACTGGCCTCACTCCACAGCCATGAGCCTCTAGCTCCTGATCCACTGGCCTCACTCCACAGCCATGAGCCTCTAGCTCCTGATCCACCGGCTTCAACCCACAGCGATGAGCCTCTAGCTCCTGATCCACTGGCCTCACTCCACAGCCATGAGCCTCTAGCTCCTGATCCACCGGCTTCAACCCACAGCGATGAGCCTCTAGCTCCTGATCCACTGGCCTCACTCCACAGCCATGAGCCTCTAGCTCCACGGGATTTTTACATTTATTTTTTGTTTTTTTCCTTTTTTTTTTTTGATTGGCTGTTTTCCTTTCAGTACTTTCAAAATTTGAGGTCTGAAATAATGAATGATCCAGGGATTTCTGTTGACAAAGCTAGAATTTCACAGTTTTCAGTGATGCCACCCTTGATCATAAACGAGGTACCTACCAGATGAAAGGCTTGCCTAACCCAGTGAAACACCTTTAGAGTTTCTCTTATATTTCTCCAGATTCCTCTCCTGCCCCATGTGTTTATATCTCAACCCAACAAGGATACAGAAAACTTACCTACAGTGTTGATATCAATCCCCTATCATTATTCATTTAGGTTGTTTCAGATTCTTAGCTAAATATATATAATATCTCATTATAAATCTCCCAGCTGGTGCTAGTGGTAAAGACCCCAACTGCCAATACAGGAAACATAAGAGACACAGAATCCATCCCTGGGTCAGGAAGATCCCCTGGAGGACACGGCAGCCCCTTCTAGTATTCTTGCCTGGAGAATCCCATGGACAGAGGAGTCTGGCGGGCTACAGTCCATGGGGTTGCAGAGTCATACATGACTGGCGTGACTTAGGCTGCACACATGTATAACTAATACCTGCTTACATAAATATAGGACAAATTTCTATAATTAACTAGAAAAATGAATAAAGGAGATAAGTATGCTTTATTTTATCAGTTCAGTTCAGCCACGGAGTTGTGTCCGACTCTTTGTGACCCCGTGGACTGCAGCACTCCAGGCTCCCTGTCCTTTGCTATCTCCCAGAGTTTGCCCAGACTCATCATGTCCATTCATTCGGTGATGCCATCCAACCATCTCATCCTCTGCTTTATTTTAACCATTCTGCCAAAAATTCCCTCCAGAAAATCTGTAGACATTCATTTACTCTTTAAACAGCAATATACAGAAATGTCTCTATAATATTTTTTGTTCTGAAAAAAACCACCAAGAATTTAATAGAAAGAAGAGGAAGGGGATTCTGCCAAAGGAGCTCATTTTTCTCTATGAAGTTTTCAAGAATTCCTCAGTGAAATAATTTTTCTTTTAAAAGTTTCATTTTGGTTTATTTTTTATATTCCTTTCTCATCCTTCCTTTTTCTTTGGGAAAACTTGAGGGCTTTTCCCACGTCAGAAATAGCTGTTGTCAATAGTCTTCCAGGGTCGGTTAAGACTGTTCGTAAAAAGCAATTCTTAGGCACAGGTTCACGTGCACTGCCCCCCAGCGCCAGGAGTAGCTGGAAGGAAGCACCTGCGGGCCTTTGCTCTTGAACAGGGACTATCACACAATGGTTTAGATGTAGCTGGGCTTCCCTGCTGGCGCAGACGGTAAGGATCTGCCTGCAACGCAGGAGACCTGAGTTTGGTCCCTGGGTCGGGAAGCTCCCCTGGAGGGGGAAAGGGCAACCCACCCGGTATTCTTGCCTGGGAAACCCCACGGACGGAGGAGCCTGGCTGCAGTCCATGGGGTCACGAAGGGTCGGACATGACTGAGTGACTTTTTCTTGGTTTGCTTTGAGTGTTATTTGTATTCAGATTTAAGTGTGAAAAATCTCTCCGACCATTGCTAGTTTTCCCTCCCCTTAGCGCTGTACCCCGCTCAGGCACCGCGCTCTGAGTCGCCGGCGCTGCCGGCCCAGGCCGAGCTGCTGGGTCCTCCCGTCTGCGCTGCCCTTGACGATGGCTTCTTCTGCTTCCTGCTGGCCTCTGGCCTCGCCTGGTGGTCTGGGTGGTAACGCCAGATGAAACCATGTCCCTTGCCCTAAATTCTCTGCCGAGTTTCCATGGCAATAGGATGGGATGCTCAGGAGGCCCCGCCAAGCCTGGCCCCGTCTGGCGCGGGTCTGCGCTCCTCTCTCCCCGGCCCGTCTTTCTGGCTCTCTCCCGTGTCGAGCTTGCTCCTGTCTCGGGGTCTCTTCACTTACCCCTGTCCCGGCGTCTGCTCTCTGCACGCTTCTCTCCCAGCCCCTTACGTGGCTGCTACCTTCTCACCGTTCTGTTCTCAGCTCAAGAGTCGCTTCCTTGAAAGCCCTGCTCCGACTCCCTCGTCTGCAGCAGCGCCTGCCGCTGACCACTCTCACGTCACCTGCCCATTTCTGCTCCTCCTCAGAGCATTTATCAGGAACTGGGCTTGTGTGACTGGTTGCTCAGTTTCCATGCCCTGCCTGCATGTTCCGCAGAGGGGTGTACACACTATGCTGCAGACATCTTGTCTACCATATTCACCAGTGCCTGAAACAGAACTGACGCTCCTATTTACTGAATTAATTGTCTTTGAAACCTCTCTCTCCCTTATCCCATCAGTTTCCTCTTTGATTGATTTTTATTCCTAAATTGTTCTTGCCTCTGTCTATTTTTTATTGTCCTTCTCTTTCAGTTGAACTTTGTGTCCTCTGTCCTGGCCTCTGGATGAGCTTCCTAACTCACCTCCCCGTATTCCTTTTTCTCTCCCTCCAATATATCATGGAAACGTCTTAAAAGACTATTTTGGTCAGGAGCTTCCCTGATGGCTCAGACAGTAAAGAATCTGCCTGCAGTGTGGGAGACTGGGGTTCGATACCTGGGTTGGGACGATCCCCAGGAGAAGGGCATGGCAGCCCACTCCAGCACTCTTGCCTGGAGAATCCCATGGACAGAGGAGCCTGGCGGGCTACAGTCCACGGCGTCACAGAGTCGGACACGACTGGGCGGCCAGTGGCTCACTTTCACTCTGGTCTTGTGGTTTTCAGGTTTAAAGCCTCCAGGAGGTTTTTCTAGCCTGAAAGCACCTTGGTGACCCATTTAAGTACCTTCCTTCGCTGTGACTGTCCGGCGCACCAACTCTGGGAGTTGGTGATGGACAGGAAGGCCTAGCGCACTGCAGTCCATGGGTCACAAAGAGCTGGACACGACTGAGCAACTGAACTGAATTGAACTGAGTGCACACACATCACTGATGCAATTTAGACTTGCTTTCCTCTGACTGCAGTAGTCAGCATACGACCCATGAACCCATTTCCCTGGAGTCCTTACTGTGAACGTGTAAGTGAATTTTTAGAGATCAAATTTCTTTCTTTTTGCTGGGTTCTGAAACTGGAGAAGGTGAGCTTCCTGAAAGACCAAGTTACCTGTCCTCCTGGTCATAGCCCATCGACAACAAGACAGAAAAAACAAATCCAGTACGTAAAAGACAGAAGTGATTGCAAGAGTAAGAAGGAAAGAGAGAAAAAGGGATGATCTCATTTGTGTGCTTGGATCCAGCCGTATCTGAATTTACCTCTGCCCTTTACTTAAGCAATTGGGAAGTCAATGAATTTCTAGCTTTTTAAAAATAGATTTCTCTCTTTGAGAAAACTACTTTGGTTCGGGTTTCCATCACTTTCAGTCAAGATTTCTGATTAACGTGATCTGTCTTTCAAGCCCTTTCAAGTTGATCAAGTCTTACTTGACCCCCTCACCTCTTCCGTCTACTCTCCCTGCTCTCAACGCCCTTCTGCACTTTGAACTTCTCCTCTCATTCTGTGCTTCTTCCTGTTTTCCTCTTCCTCTTTCATAGTTTTGACATTTATTTAAAAGTAACCATACAAATACCATCTTATGGTATTTCTGCTGTTAATCGTCTATGCTGTAGATTAGGAGGTCAAAATGCAGCTGCCTGTAGGGTTCAGGAATTTTATGTAAATGTGTGAATTAGGCCTGTGTAATATGATGAAGAGTGGTGACATGATGATTATGAGGTGTATGTCCTGCCTAATAGCATTCTGATTTAAAAATTTTAAAAACAGTATGTTGCCCAAATGAGGCAGGCTGGTTGAACCTAGTCAGGCAGTTAGTTTGCAGTCTCTTTATTTATTTCTAATCACTTACTTTTTGCTGTCTGATTTATCCACACATTTTTAGAACATTGAAACCAGGGGCCTTGTGTTGATGCATCTTTTATTTCCTGCAATGCCTTAAAATAGTAGCTGCTCGGTGCATGGGTCTTGGTGGGCTGATGGTGCTGGCCGTGCTGTAGGGTTTATTATCATGCTGGCCCCCCTACTCCCCGCCCCCACCACCCCCAGCTCTTAATCGGAAATGAAGTTTTAGAGAGGAGAGTTCAAGGTTGGGTAGTTGTCTTTACTTTCCTCTAGGGGACTATCAGTGTCACATTCCTTAGAAATATCATTTTAAATAGAGATTCAAACTTTTTTTTTTTTAAGAGAGCAAAAGAGTTTTCAAGTTCACAACATGTTTTTTCTGTTCACATGATAGAAATGAAGTTTTAGAGAGGAGAGTTCAAGGTTGGGTAGTTGTCTTTACTTTCCTCTAGGGGACTATCAGTGTCACATTCCTTAGAAATATCATTTTAAATAGAGATTCAAACTTTTTTTTTTTAAGAGAGCAAAAGAGTTTTCAAGTTCACAACATGTTTTTTCTGTTCACATGATCGATCAGTCATCTCGTTGTGGCAGCGGGAGGGGACCTCACAAAGTCATGTATTTTAGTCCTTCTCCCGGGGCAGAGGTGCTTTTCATGACACCATGGCAGATGCCTCCACTTGAGCATTTCCAGGGATTGGAAGGTCAGTCCCTTGTCGAGTAAGCTGTTTCCTTGTAGAGCATCACTAATCAGAAAGTCCTTTCTGATGGCTAGCCAAAATCAACACCCTTAAACTGTGGACTTAGTGTTTTTGGTTCTGTTTAACAAATATACAACATCTTGTTGCAAACATGCATAGGTTTTCAAAATATTCAAGAAAACAAATGAAAAGGTAGTAAAAGGAAGTTGTGCCACGTCAGACTTCCTTTACATTATCATGATTTCTTAAGAGATTCATGTAGGATGCATGGAACATGGACACAGTCACGATGAACTTCTAATTATGCGGTGTTCAGCTTCAGGAAGCACTTTCAGTACACAGAGTTGTATGATGCTTATAACTGTGAGCTGTGTGTTACTATCCTGATTCATGTACTCAATACCACCATCACCTCAGGTTTCTGAAAAAGGCAGTAACTTCTGCAAATCTGCCCTCCACAAGGCGGGAGCAGCTCTGGGGTCAGCCCTTCTGAATCTCTGCCTATTTCTTCTCCTGTCTCTGTAAACCCTCTTAGCTGGATGTCCAGGAGGCACTACGCTGTGCCTTGCAAGTATCTCCTATTGGGTCTTTTTCACTTTGTTCTGCTTTTATTAGATTTTATACCAATTGACATTTTCATAAAAGCTCATTTTCCTTTATTTTCAATAGCTCTAAATAATCTCTGTGTTTACCCAAGGTCTTTCAGTTCTTTGGAAATAATTTAATAATTGGTACAGAAAATATTATAAGATAGATTATGATGTGGGATGATATGATAAAACGCTTCTTAGTTTTAACTTTTGTTTAGCCCAGTCTTTTACTTATTGCATTACCCACTGTTTCTACAGCTGGGGAGTTGGTACCAATATTCTGGACTGCCCAGTAAGCTGCAGATAACTGAGGGGAGGCTTCACCTGGAGGACTTGTTCTATCCCCACAGATAAATTAGGGCCCTTATTGCCATAGTCACTTTTGATAAAAAGGGGCACAGCCACTTTTACACAGGCGATACTATGAAACGTCTGGTATGAGTTTTTCCCTCATACGTAAAACGCTGGGCTGAACAGTGGAAGTAGAAATGACTTGAATCTCAGTTAACCCCACAGATACTTCACCTAACTAATAATAGCTGTTCTTAGCTTAGATGGTGCTTGTTGCGGCCCCCACAGAGCAGGGTGTACCTTCCCTTCATCCCAAATTTGGTTCGGGTGTTGAAACTGATGATGCCACACCTGCACCCAGAGGGTATGGAAAGGTTTGTTACTCACATATTGAGGCCTTCTGGGGAGAGCAAGGGAGGTTGCAAGCAAGTCTGAAAATGGGGTGAGAGAATAGGGGAAGGAGGCTGGCTTGGAATTGTGTTCGGGGGCTGGGGTTGGGATGAAGGTTCCCTCCTGTAGGCTGGGGCTTGCATGTTTGAACTTTTGGTTGGCACCTGAGAGGGAGCCCCCAGGCTCTCCTGCCAGCTTACCTGGATGTGTGCAGAGCAGAAGCAGAAGAAGGACTAGGGGGGCTTAAAGTTCTGCAGCAAATATCACAAATGGGTTGAACTCTGTATTAGAGCTGACATGCTTTTAGGCGGAATTGGACTCTTCTGGGCAGATGCACTGTACCCAGGGTGAGGCGCTCGCAGACCTCCCATTAATTGCCTCCTTTTTCCTTTTTACCGTCCTTCTCCTCTGCCCTATGGGATCCTCCCTGTAGTCCAGCCTCAACAGCAAATGTAATAGTTAAACTCTTGACTGAGACTCTTGTTTCTCTTTTGTTTATTTATGTGTGTGCGCTAAGTTGCTTCAGTCGAGTCCAGTTCTTTGTGACCCCAGGGACTGTAGCCTGCCAGGCTCCTCTGTCCATGGGATTCTCCAGGCAAGAAGACTGGAATGGGCTGCTGTTTCCTCCTCCAGGGGATCTTCCCGACTCAGGGATCAAACCTGTGTTTCCTGCAGCCCCTGCATTGGCAGGCGGGTTCTTTACCATTAGCGCCACCTGGGAAGTCCTTTATTTATATTCCTGTTTAAACAGATACCTTTGTACTGTGTGTGTGTGTGTGTGCGCGCGCACACAGATTGGAGGGAATTCAATTTCCCTTTGGGGTTGGGAGTTGTGTTGACCTGTGGCATCATGGCAGTGAGTTGTAAATGATGAATGAACAGAGCAGGTCCCCTGCTGGAGGAAGGGGAAGTGCAGAGACAGCAGGAAGAATGAGGACACTTTGCTCCTTTTTCACTTTACAATTACAGCGTTAACATGATCATCGACCATGGCTGAGCTCCTCAGGGATGCAGTGTGTAGACTGAGCGTCGAATGGAATGGAGTCAGTTTTGGGACTCTCAGGCAATTGAAAAGAGCATCATTCCCAATAAGTATGTTCTGTACAGATACAGCTCAGAATCAAATGCCTTCTAAACTTATAAATTTCAGAAACTGTTAAGGAGATGTTAAAGGAGAATTTGATTTATACAGGGGCTTCCCAGGTGGCTCAGTGGTAAAGAATCTGCCTGCCAATACAGGAGACTCAGAAAATGAGGGCTCGATCCCTGGGTTGGGAAGATTCCCTGGAGGAGGAAATGGCAACCTGCTCTTACTCTTGCCTGGAAAATCCCATGAACAGAGGAGCCTGGCGGCTGCGGTCCATGAGGTCAGAGAGTCAGAGACGACTTAGCAACTGAGCACATAGGCATGACTTGCACAGAAATTATCTGATCCTAGGTTTTCAATAGGTTTTTTTTTTTTTTTAGACAGATTGCTGTTTTCTGTTGTTGCTTTTTGCTTGCTTAATTTCAAGTTTCATGTGTATCTCATGAAAAAAAAACCCTGGATAAATGTTGGGCAAAGAAGCTACTTCTCACTCATTCCTTAGAGTCAAAAATTATTAAAAATAGAAAAAAAATGTTGAGACAGATTATCCAAGTGATTAAAGGCATTTAAAATGAAAGCTTAGCACAATCTTACTAATGATTTTAGAATATTAAAATTAGAATCTGTCAGGTGCCAGGTGTGTCAACACAGCAGATCACACAATTAGGCAAAATCTCAGGTAAAATTAACTCCACTTCAACTAATTCATACATAAATTTAATGTATCTATGTGCTGGGCTTAGAGATGGATTGCAGATGGATTGCAGAGCTGGATTGCGCCAGCTTCAGAAGTACCCAAGACATCCTGCTTTGCTTGAAGATTCAAGACAAGCCCTTGGTTGACTGTTGTTCCTTCTGCAAAGACTATGTGCCAACATTATCATTCTTGCTGGTGTAAACACAAAATGTGAGAGTCTCTATTACAGCACATTTTCACCATGATGTTTTAAAACCACTCCTGTGTTTTTACTTAGCATTTGTATAATGCTTTCTGCTGGGAGAACACTTTGAAATTTCCCTTGTCAATATCTCTCAAGCAACTCAATGAGGTAGGTTGGTACTCCTGGCACCATCTCACACCTGGGGAAACAAAAGCAGAAGGAGGTTATTGGACCTGAACCAGATCATAATATTTGAATACAAGAATGAGAACTAATAGCTCTGGAGTTTCCAGTCTGTTGTTCAGCCAGCTGGCTTATGTTCCTCCAAGTCTTGTTACTTGTGTGAACTCAAGAGAACTGTTAGGGCCTTGAAAGGTACATTTTTAATAGAAAGCAAAGCAGAATTGCTTGAGCTCAGCACTCTCTCAAGAGAAGTACTCTTCTATTGATTACCTACTGTAGAGTCACTTCCCCACTTCACTCCTTTTTTATATTTTCCCATATATAACACAGAAGAAAAACATCTATGGGAAATGAGCCAGATGTTTCAGCTGAAAAAAAACCACTTCTGAAATATCTCTGGAAGGCCTTCATTCTGACAGCTCAAAGTATTAGATTTGGGAGGAAGACAGCCAGGAAAGAATTTCTTCAAACTTGGAAGCATTCAGAGAAAAGACTAAGAGCAGAGGTGATGAGAAATACTCAAGGGAGAATGTTTTTGTGGTGTAGAAGTTGGTATGGTTAGAGCATCAGGAATATTGGGATCAGATAATGCAAATAATTTACACAACTTTTTCACAGATACAAATTAGAAGCTTTATTAGGAAATCAAATGTCCATAATAGAACATTTTTAGCTGCTTGGCAAAAAGCCTTGGCTGAACAAAAGGAATTCAGATGCATTTGGTGACAGCTGATGTGGAATAACTTTTTATAGTACATGTTCTATCATGTGATGCAGTTTGTGAATTTTCTCAGAAAAAAGTGACAGTCAACAGAGGCCTGTGTTTGTGGGTTTAATCTGTAAAAATAAAAGAACAAGGTTCCATGAAAGATGAAATTGACAACTTATCAACATTCAAAATAGAAACAAGTTTCAGTGTTCTTTTAAGGAGAATGAATGAACTAGAGAATTGTTCACCATAAATTTCCAAACTTATGGTACAGAATTTAGAAAATTAAAAATGTAGTTTTGTATTATTTGCTGCCAGGGTTAGAAAGTAGTTCTAAAGAGATTCCCAGGAAGCTATAAGGCAGTCTAAAGACTTCTCACTGCAGATGGTGATTGCAGTCATGAAATTAAAAGACGCTTACTCCTTGGAAGAAAAGTTATGACCAACCTAGATAGCATATGCAAAAGCAGACACATTACTTTGCCGACTAAGGTCCGTCTAGTCAAGGCTATGGTTTTTCCTGTGGTTATGTATGGATGTGAGAGTTGGACTGTGAAGAAGGCTGAGCACTGAAGAATTGATGCTTTTGAACTGTGGTGTTGGAGAAGACTCTTGAGAGTCCCTTGTACTGCAAGGAGATCCAACCAGTCCATTCTGAAGGAGATCAGCCCTGGGATTTCTTTGGAAGGAATGATGCTAAAGCTGAAACTCCAGTGCTTTGGCCACCTCATGCGAAGAGTTGACTCATTGGAAAAGACTCTGATGCTGGGAGGGATTGAGGGCAGGAGGAGAAGGGGACGACAGAGGATGAGATGGCTGGACGGCATCACTGACTCGATGGACGTGAGTCTGAGTGAACTCTAGGAGTTGGTGATGGACAGGGAGGCCTGGCGTGCTGCAATTCCTGGGGTCGCAAAGAGTTGGACACAACTGAGCGACTGAACTGAACTGAACTGAAAGACTTCTAGGTGAAATGAAAGTCTTTCTACATTTTCTTTCAAGATTCTTAACTGCAGTAGAAGACTTTCTACATATTCAACTTCCTTTTGTCTTGAATTATCTATTATTTTTTAGGATGTCTGCGTGGTAAGTCACTTCAGTGGTGTCCGACTCTTTGTGACCCTGTGGACTGTAGTCCACCAGGCTCCTCTGTCCAATGGGATTCTCCAACCAAGAATACAAGAGTGGGTTGCCATGCCTTCCTCCAGGGGATCTTCCTGACCCAAGGCTCAAACCCCATCTCTTATATCTCCTTGACTGGCAGACGAGTTCTTTACCACTAGCACCACCTGGGAAGCCCAAGGGTTGGCTCATATTCTGCCTCCTCTGTGTAGCCTTTATTCCCTACTTACTCCATCCTTGAGAGGCCCCAAGACCACTCTTGAGCTTCATGCTTCACTAGAAGGACTTACAAAGATCAGAATAAGTGATTATACTCACAGTTGTAGCTTACTACAGTGAAAGGAGGCAGATTAAAATAAACAAAGGAAAAAACACACGTAACAGAAACCCAGAAGAAACCAGAGGCACGCTTCCAGGAGCCTGTCCCAGGGACCATGGACGTGTGACCACATGTGAAAGGTGTACCCACAAGAGAAGTACCCCTGAGCCTTCGTGTCCAGAGTTTTGATTGAAGTTTAGTACACAGGCGTGACTGACCTTAACTACTTGGACTCCAGCCTCCCAGAGCAAAAATAGGCATTCACTGTAAAGCGCACTGTTACTATAACTATCTGATCAAACTGGTACTGAGTTGCTCAAGCTTTCAGGCATCCAAGAGCACTCTTATAAGGCAGAATAATGCAAGATCTCAGAACTTAGTTCCCAGGAGCTGGCCAAGGGCCAATCTTGAAGTAGGCATTTCTTAGGAATGTGCAGGGTTTGAGCAACCCAGGTCTGCTGAATTATCTCTTTCCCACAAATTTCAGACCCATAGCATTGACTTAGGATCTGTTCATAAACCACTCATATTTTTCTCAGCATCTACATTTAGATAGCATTTATGTAACAGGTATAGCAATCATTGTTAGCATAAATATACCTAACATTTGGAGGATCCAGTGTGGGTTGGGACACTTAAAGAAACAACCAATTCATCCTGTGTAGGCATGACATACATTTTCATATATTTGTACTAATCTGGTTACTTGAACCTCGTAATAAACTTGTGCAAAACTAGTCAGCAGAGAAATCAGCTGAGGCTTAGCTAAATCCAACTCTTCCCCAGGCTAGTCACTTTCAATCAGTATTACATTCTGAAGAGGATTTAACTCCATCTTCCAAAATATTTGATCATCAGGGTGATAATTACATAGTATTCTTGCCTGGGAAATCCCATGGACAGTGGAGCCTGGTGGGCTACAGTCCACGGGGTCGCAAAGAGTCAGACATGACTTAGCGACAAAACAACAATATACTTTATTTACATAAGACAGTTGAATCTTCCCGATAATGCCAGTGTTATACCATATTGCATTATAGTCATGGTACAATTTAGGTTTATTACAGAAGTCGGTAAGAACTACTGAGTTATTTTCTATTTCTTTCCAACAGACTGACCTTTGCCCATTTATCCGATATTATCATAAATAGGAATCATTAGAACTGGCCATTATTTGGGTCCTTCTGTGCTCCAAGTCAGCTGGGGACAAAGCCAGTTACCTCACCTTTGTTCAAAATCATGAGTTGAGACAAGTTTCCACCATCTGTTCTTGTGTCACTGAACTCACCCCTGCTCCTGTGGAGAGAATATGAGTGTTACTCAGAACAGTTCCCGTCCTTGCTGACTGGACCCTGGGGTAGGTCTTATCCTGATCTGCTCTTGGGATGAGAACAGTGAGCATGCATCCGTGTCAACTGCAGCTGCCCCAGAGAACGTCCATAGTTCTGAAGATGCGTAATGTCCCATAAGAGTACCCCTTAAAATCTCAGCAGCTGGATGTAGGGCCATCATCTCAAGATTATTTCAAGGCTACTCCAGCCCCAATCTACACTGAAATAAAGTCCAGAAGGGCTGGTGGGTCAAGACACCAGCTGCGTTTCAGTGCTGCATCCTAGCATTGGCCAGCATTATTGGTGAGTCAGCCGGACCCCTTTCACTAAAGTCTTGTCATCTTCAGGCTGATTCCCATCCCTTGCCCTCCTCATGGGAGAGAATGCGTCCATATTTCTCCTCTGAATAGCGCTCCCCTCAGCTTGTCCTAGGACGTCTAGACTGACACCTATCTCCCTGCTGTCTCGTGAGCTAGTTTTGTTTAACTCAAAATGCACGCTGCTGCCATTATTACTAATGACCTGAGTGCTGCAGCTTAGCTACTAAATCATGGCCAGCTCTGTTGCAGCTCCATGGACTGTAGCCCACCAGGCTCCTCTGTGCGTGAGATGTCCCAGGCAGGAAGAGTGGAGTGCGTTGCCCTTTCACTCTCCCGGGGATCTTCCCGATCCAGGGATCAAACCTGCATCTTCTGCTTGGCAGGCGGATGCTTTACTGCTGAGCCACCAGGGAAGAAATGGCCTGAGTGAAGTTTCCGTTTTGTATCCAAAAACGTTAGGTTTCTCCCCCTGGGGCTAGATGAGTGGTGCGGCTGGCGGAGGCCACGAAGCCCCCAGCCCTCCTCCTTCCAGGGGTGCGCTGCTCCCCGGGGCAGTCTGGCCTCGCTGTGTGGAGCCTGCTGCTCTAGTCTCATCAGAAATCCACCCCCCTTTTTTTTTTCTATTCTACTGAATAGCTTTCCACCTACAAAAATGAGAGTAACGTGTGCTTGTACACAGCTCACTGTGGCATGTCAGGCAGGCAGCTTCTGTTTTGTTGTTACGGGTTGTTGCCACCCTTCAAAATTTCCCAGATGAGGGGATCTGCGTGTCTCTATGTTCAAATATGCCCAGGCTCCAGAGAGTGCGTGCAGGTGTGCTCAAGAACCCAGATGCTGCGTTCCGCTTTGATGGGAGAGCCGGGAAGGCTGCAAGTGTCCCGCTTGGCAGTGAGGGGCTGGCTTCCCTCCCTCACCCCACCCCCTGGGTGTCTCCCTTGATCCCACCTGCTTTATTTTGGAGACATAGATGCACTTCCGTCTCTACTCTCGAGGCCACCACGCTCTTCCTTTAGACCCTGGACTCTGTTTCTCCTGCGGACTGAACTCTCATAGGAAATGCTCCCACAGGTTGGAACTGGGGTCAGTATCGCAGTTACAGCATCCCACTGACTTGGTCCTGCAGAAGGACCTGCTTTTTACAGGACAGTTTCCGTGAAAGAGATTTTTTTACATCTCTTATCAAATTTGTTTATTCTGCAGATAGGGAGGGAGAGCTGAGAAACAAAATTTTGTGTTCTCTTTAACCTGGTTCTCAGATACTAACATTTAGCAAATTTGGACACTATTACATTTGAAAAAAATGGAAAAGGGTCAAGAATAGCTTCTTTGGAGATTTCAGGTGGCAGGACTATCTCACATTACCTCGCCTTGACTTCAGTAGCTGTATCACTTGGTATGCCTATTATGAAGTAATGTGTAAACCAATCCCTGAAGATAAACGGATTTGAGTCATTTTCATTTTTATAATTACAATTTTATAATTTCAAGGAAGGATGATCTGGATTCAGAGGTTTCAATCATGTCATCTTTTCTAATTTTACTTAGCAGCTCTATTTCTATAACTATATTAGTCAGAGATCTGTGTCTGAATCTAGGGATTTTTCCCATTGAGGCTAGATTATATGAAATTTTATCCCTTTTTTTTTCAATACCAGTACATATTTTGGGTTGACATATCAATCACATTCTGTTTTTTTACAAGTTTAGTTACAATGAGAGTTGGCAGCAGTGTGAAGAAGTGACATTTAAATCCCTGAGCTTGGTTCATACATGGCTCCAGAAGTAGGGACTTAGAAAAATTCTCCAGTCGACTCAGGTGAAAACCATTTTTGTCTAAATGAAATATTATATAGTTCATTGATGGCCCCAAATAATAACTACAATTTTCCCATTTGCTTTCAAGATGTTCTGTGAACAGCGTCTCAGCTCATCTTTTTCTTGGTTGAAGGGTCCTAGAGAACAGTCATAGCTTTTGTGACATGTTGCCAGGTGCTTAGGTATTTTAATACATGAGAATGGGCTCCTATGGTGCCATGAGACTATGTATGAGCTTTTGGAGACTAGACATTGTGCCTTTTTTATTGTTATCTTTCTATTTCCGGACACACAGAGGCTGCTGTGCAGTGCATATTTAAGAAAAGTGTGCTGACTGGGGTCAGATCCCCATCCCTGCCAGCGCCACGCTCCGTTCTGAGTGCCGCAGGTGCGTTAGGCCATTCACACAGCATAAGGGTCCTTATTGCTGCTCAGTCGCTGCAGTCACGTCCGACTCTGTGCGACCCCAGAGACGGCAGCCCACCAGGCTCCCCCGTCCCTGGGGTGCTCCAGGCAAGAACACTGGAGTGGGTTGCCATTTCCTTCTCCAATGCATGAAAGTGAAAAGTGAAAGTGAAGTCGCTCAGTCGTGTCCGACTCTTTGGGACCCCACGGACTGCAGCCCACCAGGCTCCTCCGTCCATGGGATTCTCCAGGCGAGAGCGCTGGAGTGGGCTGCCATTGCCTTCTGTGCAAGGCTCTTTAAGTAGGTACTATTATTATCTCCACTTTTTGGCTGGAGAAACCGAGGCATAGAGACTTAAGTAACTTCACCATGTAAGTGGTAGAACTGAGATTCAATCCCAGGTTCTGGTCTAGACGCGCATGCTTACCCACGCACAACCTACTGCTGTTCCTAAGTTGGCACGTCAGGCGCTCTGTTAACGGTGGGGAACGACATCCTGTGTCTTCCTGGTGTGCGCTGGTGAGGGGAGTCAAAGCGGACAAAGTTCTCATTGTGAAATAAGCACTGGGGATGTATCTTAGCACCTGATGGCTCTAGTTAGTAATCCTGGATCGCACATTTGGAAGTCGCTAAGAGAGCAGGTCTTGGGCTTCCATGGTGCCACAACAGTAAAGAACCCACCTGCTATGCAGGAGAGCTAGCGAGATGTGGGCTTGGTCCCTGGGTCAAGAAGGTCCCCAGCAGGAGGGCCTGCCAACCCACTCCAGCGTACTTGCCTGGAGAATCCCAGGGACAGCGGAGCCTGGCGGGCTACAGACCATGGGGTCTCAAAGAGTCGGGCCTGACGGAAATGGGCACGCACACGCAAGATCTTAAAAGTCCTTCTTACAAGAAAAGTTATTTTTGTAACTCTGTGTGGTGATGGATGTTATCTTTGGTAGATCTTTGGCAGACTTAAGATTTTCTAAGGCAGGGTCTATTGCAAACAAACTTTTTACCTACAGATATTTCACCCCAAAGTAAAGCTTTATACTGTTAGCGTGAGGCTTTAGAACCCATTCTTAATTTTTTGCTATGTTTTTCCTCACAGTTTTCACATTTAGAATGGTGTGACATTTGGACCCATGTGCTGTGGAGTTATTGCTCTCTTACTATGTCACAGGATATCTTGTTGACCGTAGAATCATACCAGGGCTGGCTGACCTGGGAAGACCACTGCCAGAGGCCTAAGCAAAACCCCATGGCTGTGGACCATGAATGCAATAAATACATAATAAAAAGAAAACTGCATAGGATGGAGTCACCCCTTTACTTTTCTGATGTTTAAGCATCAGCCACACCCAGAGATAATGCAGAAGTCCTCAGTGAAGTAGTTAACCCCGGTAGACCCAATTCATCCTTAAAATCTTTTGACATACCAGGTTTGAAGACTCCTCCATTCAAAATTTCAGTGATATACTCTTAAATAATTCAGAATGGCATTGCTTTCTCTTTCAACTGCCACGAAAAAGCCAGCTACCATAATCTGTCTCATCAATACGGTCAGCACTCACCCATTCATTTACCATTCAGCAAATATATATCGAGAGCCCAGTCTCAATGCATAAATAACGGAAGCCAGAGCCGTATTGAGAAGTTATAGCTCTGAGATGAAAAAGCAGCTACTTCATTTTTAAGGCGTGCTTGTTATGATCTGTAGAACTCTTTAGGAAATCACTTCGAGGCTCATATAACTATAGCTCTGAAACCTGCACAAAGACCATCCTTGCAAATTCCTGGGTCTGTGTCTGCTCCTCTAGGCCAAAGCCATTTTCTCTTTTGCTTCTCTGCTCATAACTGAATTGGCATATTTATACATGGGTATATCATTAAGCCTAGGACAGTCTGGGTGGGGAACCAATCATCTTTAGTCAAGACTGCGAGTGCTTTGAAATGAAGAAGAACAAGGGAAGCAAAACAGTGAGAATGGAAAGCGGCACTTGGGGAAATGGACGACGCGTGAGCTGAAGGAAAGGGGAGGAAGGTGATTCCCGCCGAGGCTGTGCTCACGGAGGAGGGTGGAGCAGGGGACGACAGCCCAGTCCCTTTCTCCCCCGTGCCATCCCGACCTGGGCCCTCAGCCCACTGCTTCAGATTGGGCAAGCTTTCTCCAACTTTGCTGCCTGGAAATCTAAGAGATTTTTAGAGGCAGGAAAAGTACATTCACAGCGAGATTAATTTTCATCTGAGAAGCACTGACCTGTGCTTATGTTTTATTATTTATTTTAATGAGCTACTGAATGAAATCCTTTGACGAGTAACGGTACAGGTGAAATAATGCGCTTCCTGCGCATCTTTCCTTTAACCTCTTCTTCTCCAGACATGATGATGCGTGGTGTACATGCCTGTGTGTGTATCCCACATGCCTCTGTGTAGCTGTGTGATGCCTGCTCTGTGGGGAGGGGTAATACCTGCGGTTTCCTTTGTTGCCTTAATCTTCACTTGTGTTCTCTTCTTAGTTTCGCGATCAGTTGTGCTGAAAGCTTACGGCCAGTCCTGTCGCCTTTCTCTGTCCTGGTGTTGTGGGTTGGCTGCAGTCGCTTTTCTAGCCGCTTGCTTGAGAAGCACCGGTGAGCATCACACTCTTGTTGCTGTTCAGCCGCTAAGTCGTGTCCGACTCTCCGCAACCCCGTGGGCCGCAGTGCGCCAGGCTCCTCTGTCTAGTGACGGACATAGTTCTTGCATACGTGCATGTTCAAATGTTTGTCCAAAGCTACCACGAGTGGTTGAATCCTCGATTTGCACTTGCTTTTCTTGACTGTGTTTTCACGTTCCCCCACTCGTGGTCGAGACATGTGAGATCACTTTGTATTTTCCCTTTGTCAGTTGCCTGGATGCGCTAAGATCCTACCTTTAGACTTCAATAGCTTTACCAGGATGTGTCTTTTTAATTATCCTGACAGGTACATGATGGGCCGTTTGGTACGGAGATTCAGGAAACTCTTCCTGAATCATTTATCCTAATGGTCATTCTTTTGGATCTTTCCAGTGTTACCCTTTAGCATCTCCAATTCTGCATAGCTTGCATTTGCTTTGACTGCTTTCCGTAACTGCTTTCCCTCTAACCCTCTGAAACTTTTATTCCCTCTGTATTTTTTCACTCTATTATTTCTTAAATTCCTAGCAGTGTTTTCCACGGTGTGTATTTGCTCAGTGATTGTTGGTTGTTTCACCGATGGCTCTTCCCCTCCCTTCTACGTATTTCCCAAGTTCTCTCAGCTCACATTTTAATTTCTCCTGTTACCTAAGCAGTAACTCTCTTATCTGAGCTTTGCATTTCTGTTTGGAGATCTTTCTTCACGGAGGCGAAATTTTAGTTTGTGAGTGTGGTCATAAACAATGTTCTGCAGGCTGAGCGGTTTAAACGATGGAAGCTTACTTCCTCGTATTGCTGAACTGAGCAGTTTAGACGATGGAACTTTGCTTCCTCGTGTTGCTGGAGGTTGGAAATCTGAGCTCCGTGTGTTGGCTTCTTCTGAAGCCTCCGTCCTTGGCTTACGGATGGCTCTCCTCTCCCTCTGTCTTCATATGGACTTTCCTCTGTGTCCTTATATCTTCCTATAGGACATCATTCATACTGGACTAGGGCTCACCCCACTGACCTAATTTAGTTTTACTGCTTTTACGATCTTGTTTCCTGATGTAGTAATATTCTGAGGGACTGGGGCTTAGATCTCATATGCATGAATTTAGTGTGGGGTGATGCAGTTCAGCCCACAATAGGTGATTAAATTGTAATACTTTTTAAAATTTCTTGTTATATTCCTTTTGGGGGTACATTTTCTGGCTAGCGTTCTTTAATAGTAAAACTTACTCCCCCCCCTTTTTTTTTTACTAATTGTATTTTCATATTGATTCTTTGGGAATTTCTTTATAGTGCTCATCGAATGAGTTGAATTTTCCTAAATTGTCTTTTTGTTTAGGATTTCTATGGGGAGGAGGGTGGCGATGGTGGGAGTGAGTAGCTATGCCTGGTGGTCTTCCAAAGGCTCCTTTCTTCTCTCCCCATGGAGAGGGAATGCTTCCACAACCGCGGCTCCTGAAAGTGAGTCACTGAGGGGTCTTCCTTCTTGTTTCTTAAAGTGAAATAAAACCCACTTAGGAGGCTTCATCTTGTCAGCTTTCTTACTTCCACTTCTCCACCTATTTTCAAACACCAGATATGTAGCCTTCGTGATTCAATGTTTTCACTTTCAGGAAGGTTCTTTTTTTTTTCCCCTAATACTTTATAAGATTTGTATCACTGGGCCTGTCAGCACTCTCAGTGTTTCCTCTGCCTGACATCCGGTGTAGCTTTTGTTTTATTTCTGCTAATTTTAGAAGGCTTTATGTATGTTTATGAGTCAATAGATTATGCATTTCTTTTATTCTTACTGAAAGTAGAGTTTTAAGTTGTTGGCTTTTTTTTTTCTTGATTTTTAAGATGAGAAATGGAAAGGTAATTCTTACTCAGCCAAGTTTATGATGGAAGTCAACTAGTAATTTACTGAGTGATTACTTCCTGCCAAACTCAGAGCTTAGTGCTGCATATGCATTATATCCAACTTAATTCTTACCCGAGTGGTAAGAAACAGGATGATAAATATTATGGTTTAGCTCTTTTATCTCCATTCTCTCTCCCTTTCAGAGTGTTATATTGCTGCTAGAGCTGAGAAGTTATTCTTCATTTCTCAGGCTTCCTCACAGCTCAGGTTTATGTGTGAACTGATGTGCCTCCACACTATTTGGAATCCAGAACTGGAGTCCACACACTGCTGCTGCTGCAGGGTCTGCAGGGGAAGCGTCTGCCGTTCTGCAACAGTGAGAGCAGGATGGCTAGAGAGAGGAGAGTGTGCCGTCCACTGTCTGGTGATGAGTTTCCAAAGCCTGTGGTTGTGGTAGCAGCTTTGGGTTTTTAGAACCTAGCTGAAGCGGCATGCAATTAGCAATTGCGACAGTAGCTTCCTGATTCTCTTGTTTCCGGATTGTGCTCTTGTGGAGGGCCAGCGGTGTGGGCTTGTCCTTGTGGCCCGGAGCACGCACCTTGATCCCTTCCTCCCCAGCTTTTGTAGACCCCTAGTTCTCTGCACTAAGCGTGCATCTGACGGCACCAGCCATGGAGGTTCTGATATTTGAAACTGAACGATGACTGACAGATACTTTCATCTCCATCTTACAGAGAGGGGAAAACCACCTAACTAAGTGGAACTAGGATTTAATCCAAGTTTGTTTCATTCTATCATCTCTCAACTATCTATTAAGGTTGACTGATCACAGATGTCAAATATTTCCATAGGGTTTACTAAGCGCCAGATACTTTTTCAAGCACTTTAAACTTGTTGACTGAATAATTCTCACAACAATCCTTATAAGCCAAATATTTTTAAAGATATTATCTTTATTACACAAATAAGGGACTAGGAAACAGAAAGGCTGACGAACTTCCCAGGGTCACGTAGGTCTGCTCCAAAGTCCGAGTTCTTAGCGGCTTGGCTGCCTCCATCTCAAAAGCAAGGTTTGCCTTTATCTTACATTTTGAGGTTTCATTTTTTAAGTTACTTCTGTGATTTAGTCTTAACCCTGTGTACAGATGTTGGACATAAGGTTTATTTTTTATAGATTCATCAATTTGGTCCTATTCAACTTCTTCCTCCTAGAATGTTCTGAATAGCTCCTTAATAAGTTGCCAATGTAATGGAAATGGTACTGTCATAGAATTATGGAATATCAGGATGGGAAGACCTATTAATTATCTAGTTCAAGGACTTGAATTCTCTCTATGATGTTTTTGCCTATTTATCAGTTAGCCTGGGAGGTTGAACGCTTCTCCAGACATCCATTTCATCTCCACCCAGGATCTAGCAGTAAAGTCTAACTAAAGTGAAAAGTGAAAGTATTAGTCACTCAGCATGTCCACCTCTTTGTGGCCCCATGGACTGTAGCCCGCCAGGCTCCTCTGTCCATGGGATTCTCCAGGCAAGAATACTGGAGTGGGTTGCCATTTCCTTTTCCAAGGGATCTTCTTGACCCAGGGATCGAACCTGAGTTTCCTGCATTGCAGGCAGATTCTTTACTATCTGAGCCACCAGGGAAGCCTAACCAAGGCTGAACTAAGTCTGCATTGTTATGACCCCCAAGCATTAACCTTGTAAATATATACCAGCTGTTGTATCTGTTTTAAAGCAAGGCTCTTCAGATATTCGAATAGAGTTCTCCTGGAAGATCCCTGGAATCTTCTCTTCTCTTTAGGTACCTATTTTCAGCCCCTTTGACACATTTTCAGGATTTCCACTGGGTTCAACATACAGATTGCTCTGAGTTTATTTGAACTAAACGCAGATTTAAAGTTGGATGTGATTGGAAATGAATGACCGAGGACTTCACCACTCTTGTCTTGGATGTTGTATCCTTTGAGGAGCGACCTTGCTTTACTGAATCACATTTAAAGCAGAGACAGTTAAATCTGTCACCCTTCCCGACTCGTGCATCTGTTAGGATTGCCTCCTCCGTCCTAATTTCTCTGGGGCTGTCCCACTTGCTCTCTCTGCTCCAGCCACAGAGGCTTTCTCTCAGTCTGTTGCTGCGTCCTGGCCAACCTGGGTAGGGCCTTTATGTAAGGGCTCCCTCTGCCAGGCTGGTCCGGTCTTCTTGTCTTGCTCCACTTCCCCTGGCTCGTCTATTGTGATGCCTTCCCGTGTGATTTGCTTTGCAGCACGCCTTACAGTTTGCGTGTGTGCAGGGCCTCCTGTGGGCAGCCTGTCCTGATTTTCTGTTTGTCAGGTCTCCCTAAGACATGTTTCCAAGGCTCTGTGCTTCCACCTTCATGAACTTATTTCACTCGAAATTGTTTTAAATATATAATTTTCACCCAGGATTTAGAGTTTTTGACCTTTTGGTTTGCCTTTCTGTTCTCAGTTCCTGTAGACACGCCGAGTCACTCAGTCGCGTGTGACTCTGCGCAACCCTCAGGACCGCAGCCCGCCTGGCCCCTCTGTCCGTGGGACTCTCCAGGCAAATATCCTGGAGTGGGGTGCCAGGCGCTCCTCCAGGGCTCGTCCCGACCAGGAATCGAAATCACGTCTCTCTTGGCTCCTGCTTCGGCAGGCAGGCCCTTTACCACTAGTGCCACCGGGGAAGCCCTCAGGCCCTGGCACAGGTTCCAAATACTTGTATTGACTAATTGGTAATAAAGGGACATCAAATCATTTTCACTAAATATCGTATTGCTGGTTTTGACTCAGCTAGCGGAGAAGGCAATGGCATCCCACTCCAGTACTCTTGCCTGGAAACTCCCATGGACGGGGGAGCCTGGTGGGCTGCAGTCCATGGGGTCGCTGAGTCAGACACGACTGAGTGACTTCACTTTCACTTTTCACTTTCATGCATTGGAGAAGGAAATGGCAACCCACTCCAGTGTTCTTGCCTGGAGAATCCCAGGGATGGTGGAGCCCAATGGGCTGCCGTCTGTGGGGTCGCACAGAGTCGAGCACGACTGGAGCGACTTCGCAGCAGCAGCAGCAGTCTATATTTGGGANCACTCCAGTGTTCTTGCCTGGAGAATCCCAGGGATGGTGGAGCCCAATGGGCTGCCGTCTGTGGGGTCGCACAGAGTCGAGCACGACTGGAGCGACTTCGCAGCAGCAGCAGCAGTCTATATTTGGGATTCATGTCTGTGTCACTGAGAATACTTGCCAATGTCACTAACAAATTTTATTAGCATGCCATGCATGCTCTTCTCCAATTGATGGCTAGAATCCTCTATCTTAATACTGGAGAGATCCCTTCAGGCTGATGTCAACCCTCTGAAATATGTCCATTCAGATAAGACTGAATTCACTTTGCCATATGACCCTTCAATTCACATTTCTTTAGTATGTCTATATGATATCAAGATAGACATTAATTCCCTCTTTTGGATTCTGAAAAGAAAAAAAGCTAAATCCTACTACATCTCCCTGAAAGATCTTGTCTTCTAAGGTCTAAAAAAAGAGTCCAGCCTAACTCAGGAAGCGTGCAGCTGGCTTCTAGTAACCGTGATTTCTTTGTCTAAATTCTCACTAATTTTAAAGAAAATCTTGCTTAAGATTATGCTCTATAATATACATATGTATAATTTTTTCACAACCATTTGAGAATGAGGAAGAATCACAAAGAACATTTTTCAATGATTATATGTTGATCACTCTCAAGACACTCATCATTAACATGCTATCTAATATGTGATTCATGTTCAAATTTCCCCCATCGTCACAGTGATGTTTCTCAGAGCAAGATCCAAACAAGGCGGACATGTTGCGTTTAGTTCTCGTGCCTCTCTAGACTTCTTTAATCCGGGGGTTTCCCTGCCTTTTGCACATTTTGTGACCTTGAAAATTTTTGAAGAGTTCAATCACTTTGTTTTTTGGAATGTTTTCATGATCGGATTCTGGTTAAACATTTTTGGCAGAAATACCACTTGGGAATGTGTTCTGCCCAGTGCATTGCATGAGGGGACACGTGATGCCCATTTGTCCCATTGTCGGTGATTTTAATTTGATCTGGTTAAGGTGGTGTCCACCGGGTTTCTCCTCTGTGAAAGTAACTTTATCCATTTGTCCTTAAAAACTCCTTGTGAAGTGATGTTTTGAAGTCTGCTCTTTTTTTTTTGAAATGAGACCTTCATGTTCTCCACAATCTTTCTTTTTAGTGACTTTTCAGGAATGTTCACTTGTACTTTCCATGACAAAGTTGCTGGGTGCCTGTTGGCGGTCACTCCCTGGGGAGAGGAATATTGACTCCTGGATATTCTCTAGCAAACTCTTTACCAAATCTGAAGCTTCATTTCTCTCTTGCCAGTGTCTGTTCTTGGTACCACTCTGAAGATCAGTCCCTCTGAAGATCCATCTCTTTTGTGGAGCAATTGTAAGCAACAGAGCCGAGCAGTCCTTTTCCCTTTGTTATATGTGAAAATCTCACCGTGGGCTCAGGCCACTCTCCTTTTCTTGGTGTGTCCCGCCCATCCCTTTCCACCGTTTTACCAATTGTTTCGTTGCCGCTGTCCTTTGCACACTTTCTCGAAAGGCAGAATACAAAGCATTGCACTTTGATTATTAGATGCTATATTTGGAAATACGTGCTATGCTTACCCTCGCGAGCCTTATATTTTGCACACTATCCTTCCATCGCTCGGGACCAAGGACAAAAGCACTATATTTATCGCTAATTCAGTAGTTTTTCTGGGAACTTGGCTTTGCCCTCTTTTACCCTTCTCTTCTGCCTTGCATTCAGAGTCCCCATTTTAACTGGAACTGCTTTTGCAAAGATCACCCAGCACTCATTTGCTGCCGTATCTTACTAGACAGTTTATACATGTGCTCCTGTTGACCACTCTGTCTTTCTAAAATTTCTCTTTCCCTTGCTTTCCAGACAGGACACTCTTCCGTTCTCGGTAAGATAACTACCATTCTGCTACACTGTGGTTAAGTTTGGTCAACAGTTATTAAAGTAATAGTCTCTTAAAATTTTGGCATGAAATATATTATTGCATATATGTTTAAGTATTTTTTTGTTTTGCTTAATTGTGGAATTAATTTAATAGGATAAAAGCCCTCAAAAGGATTCATTAGAAATTCGGTATGATGTCAAAGAGAAATTGCACCGGAGTTAGCCAGGCAAGGAAGACTTTATTCTAGACTATTGCAGGAGGGGAGGAAGACTGAACTCAACTCTGCTGAAACAAAAAGTGGGAGGGTACATGTATAATATCATGTGAGAAACGAATTGCTGGTCTATCTATCCTGTATATAGCAGGATGCAGGATGCTTGGGGCTGGTGCACTGGGTTGACCCAGAGAGATGGTATGGGGAGGGAGGTGGGAGGGGGGTTCAGGATTGGGAACTCATGTACATCCATGGTGGATTCATGTTGATGTATGGCAAAACCAATACAGTATTGTAAAGTAAAATAAAATAAAATAAAAGTGAGAGGGTGTTTTAAACTCAGAACTGAACTCCTGAAAAAGTGCTGGAGGACATCAGAGGGAAGTTTGGTCAGTGGGATTAGTCCACTGGTGTTGGCTAATTGTCTCTTGTTCAAATTAGGCTTCCCATCTCCCACAGAGACTAGGAGACAGGGGTGCTGTCTTTCTTAATGATGACATTTCAAAGGGATACCCTTCCCCCAGGTCCTTGAAAAAGAAATCCCCGGGTTATAAAACAGGCAGGGGGCTGAGAGAAGATTTATTTACATTTCAAAGGAGCAGAGAAAAAATTTGCATTTACAGTACAAGTTTTTTTAAAGTAAATGGTCTAAGAAAAGGGCGGCCAGGGGCCCGAAATTCAGGAAGAAGCCCTTCCGAGGTTTAGTCAGGCCAAGGGGCACGGCAAGGCCATTTTGATCAGTGCACAGTAATGGCTTCCAGCATATGTGCCAATGCAGAAATCATTGCTGACTCTGAGATTTGAAACAAGTTCCTGCTCACATCCAGAGGCCAAGATGGAAAAGTGAGCCGTCCACCTGAAGCGCATAATAAAAAAAGACGAGTCCAGCAGTGTGGACAGAGACAGGAGGTGTTGTGCTGGGAGGGCGGGAGGCCCCGGGGCTCCGAAAGGCAGTTTGTAGTGATTTTGCTTCTGACCCACGAGAGGCTTTCATCTTGCCTCTCTGCATTCCATACACAAAGAAGGTATTTTTATATCTTCTAATTAATTTAGCTGTGAGTCCAGAGCCTTTGAGGCTGAGGAGAAGCCGTGATTCATCCCCACACTCCACACCTCCTGCTCCCTCGTCACTTCCCTGCTGTCGTCCACATGGAGTTTGAATATGACCCTCTTGCCTCGGTATCGGCTTTCCCGTGTTTAAATCCTGGTTTATGCTGTAAAGCTCTTGTGTTGAAGATGCAATTTTATTATTTTAGTTTTTGTTCAAATGACCTTGAAGTGTTCTGTAGAGAGTTAAAAGATGGTAAATATTTTAAGTGGTTTAGGACTTTTATGGTATTCTTATATTTTCTCAAAGATTTGATCTTTATCCTTCTTTATAAATTTCTGAGTCTGATCTTACTCGACAAAATAGTTTAGCTCCCTGATTTTTGCTAATCTACCATCATCTTGAGCATCTGATGGGTGTGTAATTGCTCATTGTGTTAGTTTGGAGGCCCCCAAAACAGAGGCTATGCAATTTGGAAATATAATTTACTATTCCATGATTCTTCATTTCCACACAGATGCTGGCCCTTGTCTAAATTCAGAACTTGTCTAAACGCAGATCAGTGGACATTGTGGGGCTTGTTTAAGTATGAACAAAGTCTAAAAGTGTACAATGATGGTGACTCGCTTCCTTACAGTCTGAGGACACACTGCAGTTTTGTGCAGAACGAGGTGTCGCTTGGGGAGCAGACGCTGTCTTCTCCCCTCCTCGGGTCACCAGTTGTTAAGTTTGCTCAGCTTCCTTTGTCTCAAAGGCTTTGTTCTAGATTCTTTGTTTGAGATGAAGACACAAAAGTAAATATCTAACCCAGTGACATTTTAAAAAGTTTTGGTAACACTGAGTCATGACTCAAATCACTAGTGAAAAACCAGGGATCAGTAGGTTTTTTATTACTAACTAGCCTATTGCTTAGACAGCAGCCATTGTTTTGGCAGGCACCTGGAGAATAGGAAAGCTCATTCAAAATGCTTTTTCTGTACGAAACTGGAGATTTGATCATGAGAATTGGTAGGAGTAGACTGATTTCATGGAGATCTTATCTGTGAGCAAATCTATGGAAGAATTTAGGGTCTGTTAACACTAACGTACTGCTGCTAAGTCACTTCAGTCGTGTCCGACTCTGTGTGACGCCAGAGACGGCAGCCCATTGGGCTCCGCCATCCCTGGGATTCTCCAGGCAAGAACACTGGAGTGGGTTGCCATTTCCTTCTCCAATGCATGAGAGTGAAAAATGAAAGTGAAGTCACTCAGTCGTGTCCAACTCTTCGAGACCCCATGGACTGCAGCCACCAGGCTCCTCCGTCCCTGGGATTCTCCAGGCGAGAGCACTGGAGTGGGGTGCCATCGCCTTCAACACTAGTTTAGTACCTACCAAATAGCAACTACCATGGTTTACTTATGGTATTTCATTTAATCCTTCCTCACACCCTAAGCTGTGAATGCCATCTCTGTTTTACACGTAAACAATCTAAGTTTGAGAGGCTGAGCAACTTCTCTCAAATTTACTTAACCAGAATTAACTAGAACATTTTAGGTACTTAATAAATTGCTATCACGTGTCAGCCTCTTCTATCTCAAATAAGAGATCCACAGAATGTGTTGTTGAGCTAGTGTTTAAGTCCAGTCCCCACAACTGAAAGAGGTATGATTATTATCCCCATTTTACAAGTGTGTAAACTGAGTGCCAAAGAGGATAAAACTGAGATTAAACAACTGGTAAAGGACAGAGTCACGACTGACCCCAGGAAGGACAGCTCTGGAGCCAGAACTCCGATACCACGCTGACCCGCAGGTGGGTGTGTCCGGCGCTGTCAGCCAGGCGCTCGGGGAAAATGAAGGAAGCGCTCACGACCGCAGCTGTGTGGGTGTCCATGCCCGCTCCCTCTAGGTGGAGCGGGCTCGGGGCTGGGTGTCGGCAGAGATTTCTGCGCACGCAGCTCTGTGCCAGGTGTTTTGCAGTCCTCAGCTGCTCCTGAGTCCTCCCCAGGCTGGACTGTTTCCAAGGAAACATGAAAAGGTGTTGGAAATGTGGATATAATATGCTGATCCTTATTGACAAGAAAAAAAGTAAACACTTTGCAGTTGTCTCCCCTGCTCAGACACCATTTCCTGCTGCTCTAGCCCCCAAAGAATTGGGTCTTAGGGCAGCTGGTCAGTGGGGCTCCCCTGGCCTCTTGTACTAACCCGGAGGGTTATGACTCAGGGCTTGTTCTAATCCGAGTCTCTGCTTTCCGCATCATGCATGTATCACCAGGTTATTGGCACTTCAGCTGAAATATGAAAGATTTCATCTGATTTTGGCTTGTGGGTCTTCTCTCTAATGCACCCTAACATCAGCTCGGCTCTTCAATTGAACTAAGACAATATTTGTTCATTACATCCTAGGTTGCCTCTTAGCATCATGGCATAGTGGCTACAAGTGGAGACGCTGGTGCCTGGCTTCTCGGGTTCAAAGCCCGCTGCCCCTGTGATAGCTTGTCCAAGTTATTTAAACCCTTAACGCCTCATTAAATAGTACTTATATCACAAGATCTCAGTAAGATCATAGATTTAAAGTGCTAAAGAACAGTACTGCAAATCACATTACCTTATAAACATTCTGATCAAATGGGATAGTACTGAGGATGTATGGAGGAATATAATTAATATAGGAAATAATTCCTTAATATAATTCCTTAAGATTTAGTAAATATTAATTGAAGATCTCTTGTGTGAGACATCATGCTGATCAAAAAATTTTGTCTGTGCCCTGAAGGATGCTGCAATTTTTAAGAAAGATAACTTCTCAGTGTATTTGAGATTCACATGCCTGGTAAGAACTAGGCTTTATGAAAATACAAGGAGGGGAGAAAGGAGTTGCTTCCGGTGGGTACAGTGAGGAAGGCATCCTGAGGCAGGATGGGGGGAGTTCCCACTGATGGCATTTAGGCTTTGGTGGAAGATACCACTGGCAGAGGACACCGCGTGAGCAAAAGCATGAGGCAGTCTGTATTCAGGGGGTGATCCCTCTGATAGGCGTCCTGAGGGAAGAGTCACGAAAGCCACTTGCATAAATAAAGAAACTGTGGCCGTGGGGAGTTAAAGGCGACGGGCACACGTGGGGTTCGGGTGTGAGTGGCCCTTTCCCCGCCGAGGGCTCCAGGGCCCTCTCCCCATCTCTGCTCCCGCTCTCCTCTCCTTTCTCCATTGCCCAGAGTTTTTCTTCTTGCTCATCTCCCTGGCCCCGCGCCACCCCCCTCCCTCACCATTCATCACTTCAGCTTGCTTTTCGACTTGATGTAATCTTGGTTTTATCTGTTCGGATCCTTCCAGCTTCAACAGCTGGTGCCAACTGCTCAACTCCGGGCAGCTGATATTCCCATTCCCTGGGCGAGTCTGCTTGGTCACCCGATCTTCTCCCATCAGGACGAGCCTAGGCCCCTGGAGCCCACAGACTGATTGCTCTGGGTCAGGGGCTGCCCTCTGTCCCCGCGGCTGCGACTAGGCGTGGCAGGATCTTGTGAGATGAAACGCAACCTCCTCAACACCCGGGGCACTCTCCCTTGGAACTGACGCGGGCCTGACAAAACGCTGAGGCTTGCTCTGGCTAACGCACTTGGGAAAGTTCTCAGGGCTACAGATCGCCACTGGAAGAAGCCACGGAGCCGCGCTGCTTGAAGGCGTGAGAATGGGTAGCATCGCTGAAGAAATAACCTTACAGAGTGTAGACAGCTCTCGGGGAACGGCTGCGTTTAATGAGTGAGAGGAGGCCGAGCTTTTCAAGTCTGGGCTGCAGTGGTGGGAAGAGACAGCCCTGCTCCTGATCAGGGCCGCGCCAGCTTTCTCTGCAGCTGCCCCGAAGGTCGAGGAACGCGAGCTGGGCCAATAAGGGGCGGGAGAAGGACGGAAGCTGGCAAGTCTATTTCTTGCCCTTCGTCCTCATCAAGGACAGTTTCGAGAAATAGTTTCATGGGCTTTGTGGAGACAACTGGCGGGATTGAGCCACCAGCTGTGTTTGCTTCGAAGCTGCGGCCAGCACAGTAACACATCCCCGTGTTTTTGCTATTTCCTCTATTACAGCTGTCTCACTTTATTTTTTCAAAGAAAAATATTTATTTATTTGGCTGTGCTGGGTCTTAGTTGCGGCATGTGAACTCTTAGCTGGGGCACTTGGGATCTAGGTCTCTGACCAAGGATCGAACCTGGGGCCTGCCTGCGTTGGGAGGGGGAAGTTTTAGCCACTAGGCCACCAGGGAAGTCCCTCCCTGTATTTTTGGGTTTCCCCTCCTTATTCCCCAAAGCATTAGGTAATGTGTTTTTCCTGGGGCTCCATTTTTGAGGGAACCTGGGTTGAAACACCTTCATTAAATATGTTGATGATGGCTGAGCACAGTTGACACCCAGAGCTAAATAAGTTAAACTCTAGTCTGGGGTTTCCCAAGGTGTGGGCCTTGGACGAACAGTATCAGCATCATCTAGAGATTTGTTAGAAATGCAAAATTCATTAGAAATTCTCGGGCTTTGCAAAGAGCCTTGCGGTACCTACTGAATCAGAAATTCCAATTGATTTTAATGCATGCTAACGTTTGAGAACCACTGCTATAGGCCAGGAGTGGGCAAACTCTTGTCTGTGAGCCAGCTGTTTGTTTTTGTGGATAAAGTTTTGTTGAAACACAGCCACTCATTGTTTTACATAAAGCCTACAGCTACCTTTGTGCTACAAGGCAGAATTGAGCAGCTGAGACTGTCTGAAATATTTACTATGTACACAGTCCATGGGGTCGCGAAGAGTCGGACACGACTGAGCGACTTCCCTTTCACTTTTCACTTTCATGCACTGGAGAAGGAAATGGCAACCCACTCCAGTGTCTTGCCTGGAGAATCTCAGGAACGGGGGAGCCTGATGGGCTGCCGTCTACGGGGTCGCACAGAGTCGGACGCGACTGAAGCGACTTAGCAGCAGCAGCAGCAGCTGTTCAGGAGGTGGGTCACCAACCCTGCTCTACTTCAGCCCTGCCCTTCTGTTCCCTGGGCTGAATTATATCTTTCTGGAGTTGGCGGCTTTCTTCCCCAGCTTGTTTGTGCCAGTATTCCTGGTACTGCCGTCCTTTAACTGCAGACTTCCCTGGTGGCTCGGTGGTAAAGAATCCGCCTGCCAAGGCAAGAGACACGGGTTCAGTCCCTGGGTTGGGAAGATCCCCTGGAGAAAGGAAAGGCTGCTCACTCCAGTATTCTGGCCTGGAGAATTCCCTGGACAGAGGAGCCTGGCGGGCTTCAGTCCACAGGGTTACAGAAAGAGCTGGACATACTTTAGTGACTAAACGACAGCAGAGCAGCTTAACTGCGTTTCTATCAACCAATGTCACAGGAATGCGATACAGAAGTAGGCATTTGGGGTTTGTCTTCACGAGAACTAAGTTGAATCCTCAGATATGGAGGAACTGAATATAGGGGAAGACAACTGTATTTTGCACGCAGATTGTCTGGTGTGTGGAAGGTGGGTGCCCCGAGTCCCCGAACTGTTTAAGCTCAACTGTACATGTGTAAATCCACGCTGATTTTGTGCTGAAGAAAATGGCTATAGAAAGACACGCAGAGGGCAGCTCAAGTGCTAAGGCTCTCAGAATCTGGGGCGGGAATTCAGGAGGCAGCTGGCCGTGTTGCTGTTACCTGAGTATTTTCACCAAATCACGTGAAGAAAAATCCGACAAAAATTGTAGCAGTTGTACCATGAAACCATCTTTAGGATCACCTTTCAGGGCAGATACAATCAATCATCTGCCCGAGACAGCCTTTAACTAAAGGTCAAACAAATTTTTTCCTAGACACCCAGGAGAGAAATATTTAAAACCTCAAATCATTGTCTACGATGTCAGCGGTATTGTTTTGAGTACTTAAGCGCTTACACCGTTTTTTTCTGAACTTAGCACCATGTAAATGGCCGTCTTGTACTATGTCACCTGCTAAGTGATCTTCTTTTTTCCTGTATTCCAAGTCTGAAAATTGTACTAAAGTATTCACTTACCCGCAGATCGAGCCCGCTGCCTGTCCTGTGCGTTTCTGGTGTGCTGCTTCAGACCTGCCTAGCCTCTGTTCTCACCAGCCCTGAGGGTCTGCTTGGGCTTCCTCGCCTTCTGGCCTCTGGTTTCAGCAGCGCAGAGGGCAGTCTGGGCGGGGGTGGGGAGAGGGGCTCCCCATGCTGCCCACAGACCCCGGGCCTGTCCTGGGTCTCCTCGCAGCCCGGGGTGGTGACAGATCTCTTCTAATCGGATTCCCTGTTGTTCACTGTGGCTGCTCACACCTTTGTGCACACTTATCACGCTTTCCTTAGATTACCTAATCTGAGTGCCACGTGTTTTTCACCAAGACCCTGGGTGATACCCCGTTTTATTTGTCATTTAGGTCATCAAAGCACAATGCATATTTAAGATATTATATTCAAAAAGAGAAAAAGGTCATAGAAATCATAGCTTTTCTTATCTTTTATTCCTTTCTAACTTTCATGTTAGGATTTGAGAGTGTCTGTTTCCTACTCAGGCTCAGACTTTCCTGCTGTTTTCCCAACTTAACTTTGAATCGAGGCAAAACCTCAAAGTTCCTGGGATAACTTTGGAGACGGGAGGGGATGAGAGCTGGGTGGATGAGGCCCAGGACCCTTCATCGAAGCTTCACCAGAATAGCTCCCTTTTCATCTGTTCTCTAGGTTGAGCTTCTTTGTAAGAATAAGTTTGCAAGTTTCATAAAAGAATTCTACTGTTTAAAATGTGGGAGAATCAGTGAGTTAAGGGATGGAATGGTCCCTCTGAAGTGTAAATCATTGATCAGAAAGGGCTGACACCTTATTGACCACTACCAATTAATTAGTCAGAATCACTGCCCAGTAGGGCTTCGGGCTGTGTGGATCTGGGTTAAATTCATTGGTCCTCATGTTTTCAGAGGCTAAGGAAGGTGATGTGGTCACACTCAGGAGAAAAGCTGAAAGGACGGGGTGAGATCCCCATGTGAGGACAAACATGTCCCAGACTCACTTCGTCCTGACTGTTAGAGCGGCCCAGCTGCTGCAGGCGGGGGCTGCGTCAAGGGCAGCAACGGTCTCAAGCAGAAGCAGTGCCCGACGACGGGCACTTGAGCAGTTTGTTAGGAGGAAAGAAGTTGGTTGGAGCTAATCGTTATCTAATCAAACCAGTCAATCCTAAAGCAAATCAACTCTGAATATTTGTTGGAAGGCCTGATGCCAAAACTGATGCTCCAATAATACTTTGGGTACCTGATGGGAAGAACCGACTCATTGGAAAAGACCTTGATGCTGAGAAAGACTGTAGGCAGGAGGAGAAGGAGATGAGATGGTTGGATGGCATCACTGAGTTGATGGACATGAGTCTGAGCAAACTCTGGGAGATGGTGTGAAGGTGAAGGTGAAGTCGCTCAGTCGTGTCCGACTCTTTGCGACCCCGTGGACTGTAACCTACTAGGCTTCTTCGTCCATGGGATTCTCCAGGTAAGAATACTGGAGTGGATTGCCATTTCCTTCTCCAGGGGATCTTCCCAACCCAGGGATCAAACCCGGGTCTCCCGCATTGGAGGCAGACGCTTTGAGATGGTGTAGGACAGAGAAACCTGGCCTGCTGCAGTTCGTGGGGCTGCACCGCTGAACAGCAGCAATCGCTGTTCATGCCTGGAAGCTGGGAGCCACCCCCTGGGCCCTGTCTCAGCCCCACGCCCAGTCTGCCGCCAGCTTCAGAGGCTCTCTTTCTGAATCTCTCTCAATGTTCGCTTCTCTCCACGTCGTGTGTTTTGCTTGGTTATTCTTCCCGTTTGTCCCTTGGCTTAATTTTTCAACATCGGTTAAAAGACTTCAGAGAAGTCGTCCCTACATCTTCTAGTGTAAACCAGTCCCCATTATGCTCTCCTATATTCTTTAATTTCCCCTCAGCACTCTTGACATGATATTCAGCTATAAATTCATTTGTGGTTATGGATGTTGGCGTGCGACGGCCTCAGGACTTCCGCTCTAGTGTGGAAGTTTGACTCCTCTGCTTATCCTGTGCTCTTGGCACGAAGAACAGTGTTTGGCTTATAGCAGGCGCTCAGTAAATGCTCATCACACGGATGGGCTAATCCTCACCTCTCTCCCGCCCACCCGAGCTTCCCGGCTGTGTTCTGTCGCTTCCTTCGTCTGTATGTCTCAGTCCCCTCTCCTCCTGCTCCTTCCCACCCGCTGTAATGTAACTGCTGTAGGTTAGGTCCATCATTTCTCACCTGGAGACTGTAGCCGCCTCCATGCTGGACTCCCTGATTCTGCTCCTGCCCCGTGCAAGGGCCCCCTTCACGCCGTAGCGGGGGGCTCCTCCCATGCCCTCAGTACAGGGCCCAACCCTTTAACCTGGCCGAAGATCCTTCTTGATTTGACATCTCCTTCCTCTCCAGCCTTGTCTCCTAGTTTTTCTTCTCTGGACATACAAATCTGGTTTCTCAATCTTTGGCTCCTATTTCTTTACTTTGAACTTGTGCACGGGCTATTTTAAAAGTCTCAAATCGTTCTTTCTTCGTTTCTCCCCCTCCTTTCCTCTCTCTTCTCTTCTTTCTGTCCATGCCTGGCCCTTGTTCTTCCTCGAGGGTTCTCTTGGATGTCCCTTCTTTTGGGAAGCTTTCTTGGGCTCCAGTCACCATGCCTGGGTGTCACAGTCCTTTCTTGGGCTCTGAGAATCCCCTGTGCATTTCCCATCACAGCTCCGTTACCCTGCCTTCCCTTGGCCTACTCACTTCTCTCTGTCTGTCACTAGATGGTAAAGTCTAGATAGTCCAAGCTGGCCTTACACACGTATCAACACTACCCAGGGCTGGGCACACAGGAAGTGTTTAAGGCACTCTTGTTAATGAACGAACGGAAGGAAGGCTTTGGTCAACAGGGTGTTGTGAGATGATAGAAATAGACGAGCTGTGATGGTTACTAAGGTATCTGTTCATTCATTACTTTCTCACCACACTTCTCTTTCCTATTTTTACAAGCAGGTATCCAGACCTTGCAATTCCTTCCCTCTGGGGAAGTTTAAAGTGGGTGCTGGTCAGTAGAAGCTTAAAGAAAGAAGGAAGTGATGGAAAGTAAGGAAGGTGCTTATTTTTTTTAGAAGCCAGAGCTCTTCAAGGAAGTGATACCACATGTCTGAGAGAGGAAACATAAAGAGGGACATCCTTTGGAGGGGAGTGAGAGAGGAAGGGAGATAGCTTTCTAAAGTGGGAAGAATCTCTGAATCCTAAGGGTTGGATTCTCTTATGGTCATGAGAAAATGTCAAGACCTCAAGGGGGAAGATCGGAGAGAATGTGTGAGAAGTGAACCCGCAGGGATGTCAGCATCTCCAGAGTCACTGGCCATGACCTCTGGGGGGCCTCAGACTCAGGGGCTGTGCAGGGAAATCGATCAGATCAACAAGCAAAATGACTATATTAAATATATTGTTAAAGAGCTAAAAACTTCTTCTGTTAATGAAGTTCTTATAGGGCTTTAAAATTTTCGTATCCAGCCATGTTTGCTCTGGGTTTGTTGTTATTGCTGTATGGGGCCTCTCTGATACAATGGGTTGCCTATTTTTTCCAAAGGGAGAATTACAGGCTAGAGCAGTTCAAACATAAAACAAAGGCCACAGAATAAAGAGAAGACAACTGGAAATAAAGACATTCTAGGCCTTTGTAAGTTGCTTTCTAATTACATGACTCTTGTTTGCTTTCAGATGATTAGACCCATTTGGACTGTTTCAGTAGCTCACGCATTTATTCATAAATGTTTATTTTATGTCTACTACCATAGGCTAGACACTGGGGATTCATAGCAGGATAGAACAGGGGCATGGTACATTTGAGACCAGGGATAGATTTCTTCATTTCAAACCATGTTTTTAGACTGGAATTTCTTACATTGTTCTTTGTCTAAAGAGGTTTCTTTCAGCCAGAATACATGCACTAGACCAGGGGGCCATTTTGGCAAAGGTCCGTTTAGTCAAGTCTATGGTTTTTCCTGTGGTCATGTATGGATGTGAGAGTTGGACTGTGAAGAAGGCTGATCGCCGAAGAATTGATGCTTTTGAACTGTGGTGTTGGAGAAGACTCTTGAGAGTCCCTTGGACTACAAGGAGATCCAACCAGTCCATTCTGAAGGAGATCAGCCCTGGGATTTCTTTGGGAGGAATGATGCTAAAGCTGAAACTCCAGTACTTTGGCCACCTCATGCGAAGAGTTGACTCATTGGAAAAGACTCTGATGCTGGGAGTGATTGGGGGTGGGAGGAGAAGGGGACGACCAAGGATGAGATGGCTGGATGGCATCACTGACTCGATGGACGTGAGTCTGAGTGATCTCCGGGAGATGGTGATGAACAGGGAGGCCTGGCGTGCTGCAATTCATGGGGTCGCAAAGAGTTGGACACGACTGAGCGACTGAACTGAACTGAACTGAACTGAATGTTTGCTGATGATGCTTTTACTTCTGAATGATCCTACTTTTCTATAGCTGGCATCAGCGATGGTTACCATGCAAGTGAACTCTTTTAATCTGGCTGTGCCTGCTCCCCTCTCTTCTTCCTGTGCTCTGAGAGGAATGAGGAGGCACAAGCCTCCACTAGTATCCCTCTTCCTTGAAATAATATCCGTTTATTGGAAGAAACAGAAACTGGAATCAAGATTGCCAGGAGAAATATCAATAACCTCAGATATGCAGATGACACCACCCTTATGGCAGAAAGTAAAGAGGAACTAAAAAGCCTCTTGATGAAAGTAAAAGAGGAGAGCGAAAAAGTTGGCTTAAAGCTCAACATTCAGAAAATGAATATCATGGCATCCAGTCCCATCACTCCATGGGAAACAGTGGAAACAGTGTCAGACTTTATTTTTTTGGGCTCCAAAATCACTGCAGATGGTGATTGCAGCCATGAAATTAAAAGATGCTTACTCTTTGGAAGAAAAGTTATGACCAACCTAGATAGCATATTCAAAAGCAGAGATATTACTTTGCCGACTAAGGTCCGTCTAGTCAAGGCTATGGTTTTACCAGTAGTCATGTATGGATGTGAGAGTTGGACTGTGAAGAAGGCTGAGCGCCGAAGAATGGATGCTTTTGAACTGTGGTGTTGGAGAAGACTCTTGGGACTCCCTTGGACTGCAAGGAGATCCAACCAGTCCATTCTAAAGGAGATCAGCCCTGGGATTACTTTGGAAGGAATGATACTACAGCTGAAACTCCAGTACTTTGGCCACCTCATGCGAGGAGTTGACTCATTGGAAAAGACTCTGATGCTGGGAGGGATTGGGGGCAGGAGGAGAAGGGGACGACCGAGGATGAGATGGCTGGATGGCATCACTAACTCAATGGACGTGAGTCTGAGTGAATTCCGGGAGATGGTGATGGACAGGGAGGCCTGGCGTGCTGCGATTCATGGGGTCACAAAGAGTCGGACACGACTGAGTGACTGAACTGAACTGATTGAAATAGATTCAAAGGTTGGTCAAAGTTACACTACGGAGGATGACTCACCCTTCTGATAACTAAGAGCATTTATTTCTGTAGAGAATTGATAAAAATGATCCACAAAGGCATATGGAGTGGTCTAGAGGTGGAAGTTTCTAGATTTTGAGCAGGCTACTTAGCATACTTAAAGCCAATGATGTTAACTTTGTACAAACCCTGAAAGCTGAACTACCTGATCTGGGTAGAAATGATTTCCAGGTAAAATTTCAGTTTGGTTTACATCGGCATCTTCAATGTCTATAAAAATTGGTTTTGGGACTTCCATGGTGGGTCAGTGGTTAAGGCTGCACACTTTCAATGCAGGGAGCACGGGTTTGATCCCTGGTCAGGAACTAAGATCCCATGTGCCACAGTGTGACCAAAAAATAAAAGAATCAAAAATAATTTACAAAAATAATTTAAAAATTAGCTCATTACTTTATAATTTTATGGGCTGTATATGTTACTATATACAGCCCATAAAATTTGAAAAGCTAAACTGGATTTGGCTTTACTTGAAAATCTCTGGCTTTGTCTTTGCCCACAATGTCAAGTTGGAACCCACAGGTGCTAACTGAATTTTGTTGCTACATAAAGTTTTTTTTCCTCCTTTTTTTTATTTGCTCTTTTCCAATCAAATGCTATGAAATAAAAACAAAAACAACAAACAAACAAATAAACAAACTGAACAACAAAAGAATCGAGACTGTGCCAGTGGTATGGTACTTTCCATCTGGCAAAAAGAATATTATGTATCATATGACATACATATCAAATAGCATTAATATCATTATATTTAATTAGACAGAATATTATGCAGAATTTCAAGATCTTTACTGACTGGATTCATTTTTCTTCTTAATTCACTTTAAAAATAGACTTAATAATCAAAACACAAATAAATTGATATCATTCATGCCTGCTTTTTCTTATGTCTTATAGTAGCATGCTTCTGCTGTAACGAAAAACTGTAATTGCTGGTAGCATCAGTGTCAGATTAAAATAACTCAGTGCCATATTCTTATTTATGAATCACAAGAATAATATAATTTAAAATATTTCTTTACCTCTGGGGGAAAAATAGTGTACTGTAGCATTAAGCCTAAAAGCCCTGCTCAAAATCTAAGAGCACTGATTCATTGCTTTCTTTTTAAAAATTTTTCAAGCCTAAACTACAATAATTCTCCTTTAACTGGTCTTCCCACTGGGCAAATATAACCTCCAAATGGTATAAGACTCTGCAGCTTATCCTTCTATTTGGAGACTAACTACATTTGCATATATTCTCTTCAAGGAAGAATTTACCTTGCCTTCCAGGAAAGCCGCATGGTGATTTGAAAATGTTATCAGTCAGTCTTTAGAACTCTGAAGTCTGGCTTCCAACTCCGGACCTGTAGATAGTACATGCCCTGAAGCTGCTATCCCAAGAGCCGCTTAAGGACTCTCAGCATTAATCATACAGACTTTAGTATTAAAGCTTTTGCATTTGTTGTCCTGTCACTTAGAATATTTATCTTCTAGCCAGGAAATATTTGCCAGTCTAACTTTCAAAGGAAGATGAAAGATGTTTTTCGTTTGAGTTTGCTACATACAAGTGTCCCAAGTAGGTTTGTTTTTGGTTTTGTTTTTAAAAGTTGAAAACGGTGTGTATGCCCAGCAGTGGGATTGCTGGATCATAAGGCAGTTCTATTTGCAGTTTTTTAAGGAATCTCCACATTGTTCTCCATAGTGGCTGTACTAGTTTGCATTCCCACCAACAGTGTAAGAGGGTTCCCTTTTCTCCACACCCTCTCCAACATTTATTGCTTGTAGACTATTGGATCGCAGCCATTCTGACTGGTGTGAAATGGTACCTTATTGTGGTCTTGATTTGCATTTCCCTGATAATGAGTGATGTTGAACATCTTTTCATGTGTTTGTTAGCCATCCATATGCCCACTGCTGGGCATACACACTGAGGAAACCAGAATTGAAAGAGACACATGTACCCTAATGTTCATTGCAGCACTGTTTATAATAGCCAGGACATGGAAACAACCTAGATGTCCATCAGCAGATGAATGGATAAGAAAGCTGTGGTACATATACACAATGGAGTATTACTCAGCCATTAAAAAGAATTCATTTGAATCAGTTCTAATGAGATGGATGAAACTGGAACCTATTATACAGAGTGAAGTAAGCCAGAAAGAAAAACACCAGTACAGTATACTGACACATATATATGGAATTTAGAAAGATGGCAATGATGACCCTGTATGTGAGACAGCAAAAGAGACACAGATGTATAGAAAGGACTTTTGGACTCTGTGGGAGAGGGAGAGGGTGGGATGATTTGGGAGAATGGCATTGAAACGTGTATACTATCATGTAAGAACGAAGCACAAGCCTATGTTTGGTACAGGATACAGGATGCTTGGGGCTGGTGCACGGAGATGATCCAGAGAGATGATATGGGGTGGGAGGTGGGAGGGGGATTCAGGATTGGGAGCTAATATACACCCATGGTGGATTCATGTCAATGTATGGCAAAACCAATACGGTATTGTAAAGTAAAATAAAGTAAAAATAAAATTAAAAAAAAAATAAAAGTTGAAAACGCTATGGGAATAAATATGCTCTAGAGTGTAAAGAAGTCATGTGCCAAGAAGGAGCCTGGATTAAATTTGTGTGGGTTGTTGAGGCTGACGTTCCAAACGCCGCCTTAGCTGGAGTTACAGGGTTTGGTTAGTGCATTGCAGAGTCTGGGATAAAAATGGACTGAACGCTCATGAAAAATGCCTGAAGAAAAACACTAATGGCTCCATTCGGTTCAAGATAAGAAGTATATTATAAACGTTCCTAAAGAAAACTTTGCCACTTTGCTAGGGATTTTTCTCTGATCGCCAGGATTGTAACCTTCATCAAAAGACCTAAATGAATGACCCATACCGCTCATCCTCCACGGTGGGCTCGGACGTTACCTTCCCAGGGAAACCCCCCTCAAAACCTGCCCCTCATCCTCCTCCGTTAAGCTCACTAAAGCCTCAGCTCACACCTTTCAGCTGATGCTGAACTTAGCTGCTCAGCTCAGCTGTTTCCATCACTGGAACATCAACGTTCAGTCAGTAGGAACCTGTGTGTGTCTGCTTAGTCATTCAGTCGTGTGTGACTCTCCGCGACCCCATGGGTGTAGCCCGCCAGGCTCCTCTGTCCATGGGATTCCCCAGGCAAGAATACTGGAGTGGGTTGCCATGTGCTTCTCCAAGAGGACTTCCCAACGCTGGGGTCAGACCTGGGTCTCCTGCATTGCAGGCAAGTTCTTTACCACCTGAGCCACCAGGGAAGCCCTAGTAGGAACCTAGTCTTGTTCATTTCAGCTCTGGAGCCCAGGAACCTCTCACAAAGCTTAAACCATTTGCTGATCATTAGATTGATAAATGCACGCATTAAGTTGAAGAGGTGCTAGTTTGGAACATGAATGAAAGGCCACTGTTGATCATGAGATGGAGAGGAAAGTGTGCATTTACTGAGGAGCAGAGGGCACCGGGGAGTTACCCAGGTCCTGTTACCTGTGCTCCTTCTGGTCAGACACCTGATGCTGGGCAAGACTGAAGGCGGGAGGAGAAGGGGACGACAGAGGATGAGATGGCTGGATGGCATCACCGACTCCATGGACATGCTGCTGCTGCTGCTGCTCAGTCGCTTTAGTGTGTCCGACTTTGTGCAACCCCAGAGATGGCAGCCCACCAGGCTCCCTTGCCCCTGGGATTCTCCAGGCAAGAACACTGGAGTGGGTTGCCATTTTGAGTCTGAGTCAACTCCGGGAGTTGGTGATGGACAGGGAGGCCTGGCGTGCTGCGGTCCATGGGGTCTCAAAGAGTCAGACACGACTGAGCGACTGAACTGAACAGAACTGAACTGGTCAGACAGGACCAGTTTGGGTCATGATTACTGGCAGGCTCAGGTGGCCACTGATGATGATTCTAGAATGTCTCTGTTGCCCAGAAATTCCTTTTTTTTTTTTTTTTTAATGCAGCTGTCAAAGCTACCTCTGGCTTTCTTCAGCAACTAGCTCATCCCGGAAACAAAACGTGACTCCATGGAGGCTCCCTGGGTTTGCTCTTCCTAGGAGTGGAGAGTCCCAGCTGTACTACTCAGGATCTATGTGACCTTGACAAACTGCACACTTCTCCATGTCTCTTTCTTCATCAATAAAATGTAGCTTAATCTATGGAATTCAAAGCTGTCAGCTGTTTGCATCAGGTGGCCAAAGTATTGGCCCTTTAATATAATAAATGCTAAATAATTATTTGATGGCTGAAACCATGAATTCATGCCAGAAGAAATGTGCAGAGAGTATGAGGAAGGAATTAAAAGTGAGCTAGGACTAATCAGTGGTAGCCTCTCCTTGCAAGAGGCCTGAGAGGAGAAGAGAGGGTGTTCTGGACCTAACTGAAGCAAGAACTCAAAGTTGGGGGAATGAGATGGAAACTCGGTGACCACAGAGGGGCACAAGGCTGGATCTCACCCCTAATGTGCCAGGAGGATCCTGGTTACTGGAAGTATATTTGAATGGAGTCATTTTTGCTTGGTTCCTACTGATCATTGGGCAAGAGTGTTGAATACATTTAAAATAGAGTCAATGATTTTATGTGTGAAATAGTTTCTATCTAAGTTTTTGAGTCAGATGCATTAAAGTAGAAATAAATATATTTTAAAATTTAAGAGTGTGTACGATAGCTGACATTTATGGATCACACATTGCTGTTCTGAGAACATTACAGGTGGTAACGGATTTAATTCTTCAAGAGAGGTTAAATAATTTTTAAAGATTTAATTTTTTAAAGATAGCATCTTATCAGTGGCTGTGATGAGATTCCAATTCAAGTCCAGCTTCTTGATCCACTCTTGTGACCATTGTTCTATTCTGCACTTTATGTAGAGAAATACTACACCGCCATCCTTGAAGATAAGAGTTTACAATCACTCTTTCACAATACAGTCCCACTGTTTATCAGTGGGGTGCTTCTAAATTAAGAAAATAGTTGGACAACTGTTCACCTTGTTTAACTGTCAAGCACAAGTGATAAGTGACCATTTTCTAGCTAGAAAAGGCATTTTAAAGTTAGCTGGCCCATGTATATATTAAACTTGTAAAACTGTAACATTTATAGTTGGCTTAATTGATAAAGGAACTAATAAAATAATATCATCAGTTGTTCTCTCCATTGCCAATAATACTAAGCCTTTACAGCCTTCTTTGAAGAATTCATTTTGAAAACTGGGAAACTCTACTAAGATTGAATTGTTATTGCATTTTAAAACAGGAAAAAATTATGTGGCTAGTTAGACTATCTTTAGGATAAAGGACATACACTAATTTGATTTTTTGCAGTAACTTATTTTAGAGTTCTCACTGGTAACATTAATCTTCAGTAACTTATTTGAATGTGAAGTCAAGTTGGCCTTAGAAAGCATCACTACGAGCAAAGCTAGTGGAGGTGATGGAATCCCAGTTGAGCTGTTTCAAATCCTGAAAGATGATGCTGTGAAAGTGCTGCACTCAATCTGCCAGCAAATTTGGAAAACTCAGCAGTGGCCACAGGACTGGAAAAGGTCAGTTTTCATTCCAATTCCAAAGAAAGGCAATGCCAAAGAATGCTCCAACTACCGCACAATTGCACTCATCTCACATGCTAGTAAAGTAATGCTCAAAATTCTCCAAGCCAGGCTTCAGCAATACGTGAACCGTGAACTCCCTGATGTTCAAGCTGGCTTTAGAAAAGGCAGAGGAACCAGAGATCAAATTGCCAACATCCGCTGGATCATGGAAAAAGCAAGAGAGTTCCAGAAAAACATCTACTTCTGCTTTAT
>SJYT01012599.1:387446-495745 GCA_006410635.1 Cephalophus harveyi
TTCTTTTTCCCCCCCCCCCCCCCCCCCCTTCCCCCCCCCCCCCCCCCCCCGGGAGAATTCCTTAAAAAGCCACTTGTATACAAACTCTCATCTTCGTGTCTGCTTTTGAAAGGGCTCCCTCACGAAGACATATGCGCCCAGCCAGGCGAGCTGGCTCGGCTCTGCAGAACGGGCCCAGTTCTCCGCAGTCCTTTCAAGTTCATCCGCCTGTTTCCAAGGTTGGGCTTGAGAGTTTGGAATGGGGTGGGCAGGAGCCAGATAGTAAACATCTTGGGCATTGCAACCTACCTATAATGATCTGTGAGGCTTTGCTGACTCCTGGTTTGGGTTGTTTTGCCCTTGCTTTTCCTTATGACTAACTGCATTTTCACACTACTTTCTGCCGCCCCTCACTAGCTTTTTGTCACTGATGGAGGCTGGCCCAGAATAGATGGTGTGTCCTTCAGCGCCTTTAAATTTCTGGGTATAAACTGAAATTATGAGGCTCAGCATTCCAGCTAATTTCTGGGTCATTGGCCCAACTTCCAGATAACTCTTTTTTTTCCTTTAAGTTTCCAGTGTTTGTATCTTAATGGTCCACAGCCATATTAATACCAAAAAGACAGAACTTAGATCTATGACTCCCATGAAAAGTACAAAATACCAACACCCAGAAGAGGCATTGGTATTTTGCAGTGTTTGCTTTATTATTTTGCCTCAAACTAGCAACCTTCAGTGGATTGTTGACATTAATCCTACTGTGATACCAGTTTATTTGCTAAATGACAGAATTCAGCATTAGCTGAGGTGAGAAAGGCTTATTTACAATCGATATTACTTGACATCTTTGTAATTTTCCCTTTTCATGACAAAGGGGGAATATTTACATGAAAAACACATCAGTAACCTTAGTAATCTCCTTGAGCAGACAAGGGTGCATAAAATCAGGATGCAAGCAACGAGCAATGAGAGCACAAAGGTGGTACGGCCTGTTTCAGACAAATTGTAAAGTAGCAAGATTAAAGAGAAATTGCACACCATAATTAGACCGGAAAGGCAGGAAACACAGAGTGGTCTCTAGCTTTATCCTGATGAGGGAAATCATTGTTTTAAGAATGGGAAAAAAGTGAAAGTGTTAGCCCCTCAGTCCTGTCTGACTCTTTGTGACCCCATGGACTGTAGCCCTCCAGGCTCCTCTGTCCAGGGGATTCTCCACGCCAGAATACTGGAGTGGGTTGCCATGCCCTTTTCCAAGGGATCTTCCTGACCCAGGGATCAAGCCTGGGTTTCTTGCATTACAGGCATATTCTTTACAGTCTGAACCACCAGGGAAGCCCATTGAAGAATGGGAAGAAGTTATTAACTACATTTGAGATTTTGGTCATTGCTACTAAGGAGTTAAGGAAGTCTGTAGCTGCAGAGAAGTTGTAATATATCTGGAAATAAAGCTCTTCTAAAGAAATAAAAATTCATTTCATGTGGCATAAATTTAAGTTTTGTCATCAAATAATTTTTTGCTCTAAATAAAATCAGCATTGGTTTGAAACACCCGCAGAGTAGAGCGCAGTAGTACACTGTGATATAATTTGCCCTGCAGATGTATTCACAACCCTGTCCACTGGTCTTCCATGTGACGAAATGAAAACGGTGGAGTTTAGGTCTATCTCTGGAAGCTTCTAGGGTCCTCTTATTTCCCGCCTTTATTCATCCTGCGGATAGGCCTGGGGCTTGGGCACGCTGGCAGCTACATGATGGTCTGGGACAACTCTTAGTGATGAAGACCGCTGGACACAGATCCCAAACAAGTTTCAGGTGGATCAGGTATCATTGGCACTTATATTTTCTTGGCACAGATCAAACCCTGCTCAGAGCTTTACCCTTATTATCTGTGAGAGCTGACCTCTTAAGCCATGCCCAAGGTCTAAGAAACTATTCTGAAATCCTGGAAGCTTTTGAGAGTAGAAATGTTAAACTGCATCTCCCTCAGTAGACTTCAACTGGACTTAAGCAAAGACAGAAATAATCTGGGTAAAGCCCTTGATCTAGGCCAACATCTTTAATATCAAACATAAGACCCCCTTTCTGTTAAATTATCTTCACACTGTTTGGGGAATTCCAGCTTAGGCTAAATCAAAAGTACTACACTGACTGTGTTCTTAGGTGAAATATTATATCATGGTAATACGTTATATTGCCCACATCAGAAATGAACTGGATTCCATGTGTAACTCTCTGATATCTGCTGAGTACCCAACTCTCTGGCACATGGGGAGGTCCTGGACCTACTAGGCTATACCTGCCAAGGCCGCTCAAGGGGCAGCTCTCAAGCCTGAGATCAAAGCTGGAGACAAAGAGCCGGTGGGTCCCGCCAAGAGGAGATTCTCTGTCGGCTGACGCTGGGCCCTGGGTCTAAAGTAGCGGTGTCAGTCGCTCAGTCGTGTCTGACTCTCTGCGACCCCATGGACTGTGGCCTGCCGGGCGCCTCTGTCTGTGGGATTCTCCTGGGAAGAATACTGGAGTGGGCTGCCCTTCCCTTCTCCGGAGGATCTTCCCGACCCAGGGGTTGAACCCGGGTCTGCTGCACTGGCAGGTGGACTCTGTACCGTCTGAGCCACAGAGAAGAGCCGAAGAAGAAGGTTAATCACAGAACAGGCAGAGACAGAGCGAACCGTGGGAGTGGTGTCCAGGCTGCCCAGAACACTACTTTCCTGTCTGGCTAGAAATTCACTAAATGGGTGAAGTCTTCAAGTGGCATACTCTTGACAGGCAAGGTCAAGGTTGGTTTCATTTCCCTGAGCTTGAAATAAGAATTCCCTCTGCAGCTCACGTTCAGATATTCACCAACCTTTCCCCTCTGGTTGGGAGAGAGATTTTCTTTCTGTCAGAACACTTAGGATTTTCATTCAAATACCAAGGATGAACTATTCTACAATACTACCATCTCTGAATCTTACTCTTTACCTTTCTCTTCTATATGTTCTATGCACGTTTTCATGGGTTTCATTGCTGAGATAATGAGAAGGTCGATTAACCCTGTTTGTTGAGGCTTTCGGCAAAGATGGACAGTCAGCTCAGCCTGCCAGCAATTCTCAGGTGTGCTCCTAACTCTGACAGTTTGAACTTAGTGGCTGAGACTTTCCCTTCGTGAACTCAATATTTATCTGCGGCTCACAGGTGACTTGCAGAGTTGCAAGGAGAAACCTTTATATGGACAGTTAATCTGGCAGCATTTGCAGCCAAAGAAAAGCGTCGTACTGACAAATGATGTTTCGAGCCACCAGGCTTCGTCTGTCCTTTGTGTCTTGAGCACAGAAGGCGGGACAGTGGGACTCCAGCGTCTGCTCTTATAATAATGTCACGTGGCCCCCTTTATATATTCGTCTTATTTTTGCACATCCTGGTACGAAGAGACAAAAGCTGCTATTACAGAAGGTGAAGCTGATAGCTTTTAATACATCACATCCACTAGGATGAAGGCATAATTACTACTTTTATGTTCATTGTACAGTGAACAGTAATTAGCCTTTGGCCCGCTACAGTGTGTGAGCATCGAATCACCCACCTGTTCTTGCCATGTCTTGCTAACCTAAACTACGTGCCCAAAGCTTTATCAGGAAACAACTCCTTCTCCATCTCCCCACTGACATGCTACATTAGGTAACTTCATTTGGAAAAGTCAGAGGCTTGAGGATGACAGCCTCCCAGTTTGTGCTCCAAGTACTGGACAAGGGCTTCGAAAGATGCTTTCGTCAGAGTGTTTGGAATAGACCACATGGACTTCCACATCCACCACATGGACATAGACGGTACAGGTGGCTCGGTGGTAAAGAATCTGCCTGCAACGCAGGAGATCCAGTTTCCATCTCTGGTTCAGGAAGATCCACTGGGAAAGGTAATGGCAACCCACTCCAGTATTCTTGCCTGGAGAATCCCATGGACAGAGGAGCCTGGCAGGTTACAGTCCATAGGGTTGCAAACTGTTGGACACGACTGAGCGACTAACACTTTCAGCATCAGCATACATCACATACCTTTTTTTGGAAATAAAGGCTCTCCACTTTCTTTGAAGACCAAGATAGCTTTTACTTTCGTTTGTGACATTTTTTGTTTGTCTATTAGCTGATTTATGAAGATAATTTGATAACCATGTTACAAAATCAATGTGTATACTCAGTCCCTGTGTAAAGAGAGGTGGATGACAAATAGCCTTTGCTGATATGCAGCAAAAACTTTCCTTTGGAGGAAATGGGAACTAAGGTGAAATAAACATGATTATCACCAAATAAACCACAAAGGAAAACCTACCTCCTTGTAAAGTAAAAGTAAAATGTGTGTGCGCTAAGTTGCTTCAGTCCTGTGTGACCGGCCAGGCTCCTCTGTCCACGGGATTTTCCAGGCAAGAATACTGGAGTGGGTTGCCATTCCTTTCTCCAGCAGATCTTCTTGATCCAGGGATTGAACCCTTGTCTCTTACGTCTCCTGCGTTGGCAGGGATCGAACCCAGGTCTCCCGCATTGCAGGTGGATTCTTTACCAGCTGAGGGCTTCCCTGATAGCTTAGTTGGTAAGAATCTGCCTGCAGTGCAGGAGACCCTGGTTCCATTCCTGGGTCAGGAAGACCCTCTGGAGAAGGGATAGGCTACCCACTCCAGTATTCTTAGGCTTCTCTGGTGGCTCAGCCGGTAAAGAATCTGCCTGCAATGTGGGAGAGCTGGGTCCGATCCCTGGGTTGGGAAGATCCCTTGGAGAAGGGAAAGGCTACCCGCTCCAGTATTCTGGCCTGGAGAATTCCATGGACTGTATAGTTCATGGGGTTGCAAAGAGTCGGACATGACTGAGTGACTTTCAATTTCTTTAACAGCTAAGCCACCAGGGAAGCCCAAGAATACTGGAGTGGGTAGCCTATCTCTTCTCCAGGGGATCTTCCCAACCCAGGAATCAAGCTGGGGTCTCCTGCATTGCAGGCGGCCTTTTCACCAGCTGAACTACAACAGCACAAATGTGTTTCTAGAGGCCGAAAGTCAGAAATCAGTCTCAAGGGCCTTAAAATTAAACTGTCAGCAAGCCTACCTTCCTTCTGAAGGCTTCGGGGAGAGGGCTTCCCTGCCGTTTCCAGTTCTAGAGGCTGCCTGCATTTTCTGGCTGTGGCCCTTCATCCGTCTTCACAGTGTGTAATTCTCATGTTCTCCCATCACAGGATCCTGGGTCTTGTCTGCCAAGCCTATTCAGACATGGACATCTCTGGGGGACCATTATTCTGCTTGCACAGTGGGGCTCTGGGAAAATGAATAGGGCCCCAAGGAGGGCAGGCAGTTTACAGTCATGCTCGGCCTGTGGTGTTGAAGCAATAGCCCCAGTTGCAACAGCTGCTCTGTGTACCCGGTTCTGTATCAGGAAGGCTAGCATGTCATCTCAAGGGTTTCCGTAAACGGGCTCTGCGTGTCAAAGCTGCTGGGTCCCACCAGAGCAGCCGATCATGCATGTCACTGAAAGTATTGGTTGGGCGTCCGGGGAAGCCGAAAATTAAAGCACTGTAAAGAGGCATTCCAAGTTATGCTGAGTGATTGTCAAGACTATTTAGAAGCCATAGAGAGCTTTATACTGAAGCCCTGATATCTCCAATAACTAGAGGAGTATAATGCTTATACTTCAAAGGTAATAAAGATGATTTTTAAAAATCTACTTTTTTTTTTTTTTGCCTGTGAATTGAAACTCAACTGTTTCACAATAGAAAAATTAGAAAGGACAAAGAAAAACCATTTCTATATAGAGTCTCTGTATCCAGGTAACTAATCACATTTGTAGCTCATTAATATCTTGTTTATGAAAAAAAATCAGTGCCAGACCTTCAGGGTTCCTTCTAACTCAGGGGGCTGTATAAAATCACCTTAATTTAAATAGCATCTTAAAAGGCTTAGTGTCCCTTGGTAAAAATAAAACATCTCCTCATTATCAATTAAAGGACTCCCGAAGTCTTTGAAAAGAGGACTTGTTTGCTTAAAATACGTGAAGGTCACACTCACCCTGTAACAGTCAATGAGGAGTAGTCATTTGTTATTTTTAAACAGGCTGTCATTTAGCCATTATGAAGATGAATAACATTTGTTATTAGCTAATAATCTTCCTGTTGATTACAGAGAAAAGACACTTGCAGACACCTTATGTGCCTCTCTTAGTGGCTAAATTATTAATACCTTTTGATTAAATTCTGTAAACAAAAATTAAGTTCTTTGCTTCTGAATTTCGAGACCGGCATCTAGAATGCTAGACCGTGTCTTGGTCCACAGTATTTTGAGTTGCATATGTTATTTGCCCACTGTTCATGCAACGTTGCAAAAACAAAGTTCATTTTTTAATATCAAACAGATTGTCAGTGGATCATATGCTGTCTCTGCTAAGGTTAGTTTTGGGATGTCTGCTTCTCGAAGAGAGTTAATGAAGCTATAAGTTACCTGTGTGCCTTCATTTGGAGTCAGGCCTAATTATCTGGATCTTGGCCACATGATTGTCCGAGCCTTATTTCTCAAGCAGATGGAGTCGTTCAGAAATGGCTTCATTTGTACTAATTTGTTGCACTGTCTTCTGCTGTTCCTCTCAGAAGAACTTTGCAGCCTTTGTCACAGAGAGCAGGGAAAGGCAGAAGGATTTTCATCAGAAATTAAGAGGGAGATCGGCTCCTTCATTCACGGATACTGATATTCCAAGCGAAAGGCAATTAGGCAGTGGCCACCTGAAGGCTGTGGAATGGTGTAAGGGAGATTATGCTACCCAAGATTCACGAGCTCTCGTCTTTTAGTTAAGTCAGATGACGGACATATTGATCCAGCACTTTAAAACGGAAACTCTTGGGAGCATTTTATTTTATTTTTTGCTGTTGTCAGGTTTCCCCCTGGCTCCGGAGTGCCCAGGGGGCCATATCTGAGGGAAATCTCTGCCTTGGCTGACTCAGAGCATCATTAACTTGCTGGAAAGAACAATCACTTCGTTATCAATGGATCAGATACACAATCTCCCCGTTACAGGCTACAGGGGATTCTACCTTGCCTTCCCACTGTCATCTCCAAGGAAAACAGCATGCAGTCAACTCTTAATTCAACCATATTCGCAAACTTTCTGGAGAGATACAAACTTTCTGGTTTCAGAGATAAAGAAAGAAAGAAAATGTGGCTTTCTCATTGACCCTTGGATGCTTTTTTTTAAATTACTCTTTTGGCAACAGGGGCTTAAGGATGGTCCATGGCTTTTATGAGGCAAATAGGGTATGTCAGTTTAGTACAGAAAGCCTTAGGTAAAGAAAACATCTAATGAGAAACTGTGTAATCAGAATGCATCTTCATTGACATCAAAATACCTGAATGAAAGTTAAGAGGAATATAGATGATGTTACCATCCAAACAGTAAGTATTCATTGACTTGAAGAACCAAAAATACAGAGGAATTTTGTATTTGCTTTTCAGAGAAGTTGCTTCAAATAGTAACTTTTAGATATTTCTGAGATTATAATATATTTAAAATTTCCTTTAGAGATGCCCAAACTATGAATTAAAAAGATAAATTATTATATAACATCAGTTTTGCTCTGTATATTAATTCCCCAACTGCCATCACAAAATGCCATCAAACGAGTGTGCGTGCTAAGTTGCTTCAGCAACGACCCCATGGACTGTAGCCGCCAGGCTCCTCTGTCCAAGGGACTCTCCAGGCAAGAATTCTGGAGTGCGTCGTTATGCCCTCCTCCAGGGATCTTCCTGACCCAGGGATCGAACCTGTGTCTCTATGGCGCCTGTAACTGGCAGGTGGGCTTTTACCACTAGTGCCACCTGGGAAGCCCGCCGTCAAATGGAAAGGTGTAAAAAACAGAAATTTATGGTTCCGTCATCCTGGAAGCTGGAAGTTCAAGATCCAAGCATTAGCAAGGAAAATTTGGGCACACACACACACACACACGGAGAAGAGCACTTAAAGATGAAAGCAGAGCTCAGAGTGAGATTTTACAGGTCAAAAGAGTGAAGTGAAAGTCATTCAATCATGTCTGACTCTTTGCGACCCCATGGAATAGTCCATGGACTTCTCTAGGCCAGAATACTGGAATGGGTAGGTAGCTGTTCCCTTCTCCAGGAGATCTTCCCAACCCATGGATCAAGCCCAGGTCTCCTGCATTGCAGGTGGATTCTTTACCAGCTGAGCTACCAGGGAGGTGCCTACAGGTGGAGGAATGCCAGATATTGCCAGCAAACCAGCAGAAGCCAGGGGAGAGACGTGGAGCACGTTACCCCTCAGAACACTCGGAAGGTACCAACCCTGCCAGTACCTTGATCTCTGATTTGCAGCCTCTAGAACTGTGAGACAGCTCATTTTTGTTGCATAAGCCATCCAGTTCATGCGACTTTGCTATGGCAGCCCTAGCAAATTGATTGGGCTTCCCTGGTAACTCAGAGAGTAAAGAATCTGCCTGCAACATGGGAGACATGGGTTCGATCCCTGGGTTGGGAAGATCCCCTGGAGGGGGGCATGGCAACCCACTCCAGTATTCTTGCCTGGAGAATCCCCACGGTCAGAGGAGCCTGGTGGGCTACAGTCCATGGGGTCACAAAGAGTCGGACACGACTGAGCAATTAAACGCAACACAGCACAGAACTGTGAGACGGCTCACTTTGTTGTGTAAGCCATCCAGGTTGTGAGACTTTGCTATGGCGGCCCTAGAAATGGAAAACACCGCTGCTTCTGTGATTCCGTTCTAGCTCCTCAGTAGCCCTCCTGTCCATGCCGTCCACATCAGCCTCTCTCTGGCCCTCTCTTTCACACCCATTTGTTCTTTTTGCTTCCATGTCTCTCAATTATTTCGCTGGGTAAAAGGTAGCCTCTTTGTCAAGGGACCTATCTTTCTGTTTACCTCTAGACCTGTAACTCTGAGAACCAGGCTGGCACAGAGGGGGTATGATATACATTTTTTTTTTTTGCATAAATATTTTTTGAATAATAAATCATTCTATGTTTATTACCTGCATTGTATCTCCTATTGATGTAAAAGAAAATAGTCTCAAATGCGTGAAATATCATAAGAATTAATTTGTAACAGCCTGAATATATCAAAAAGACTGTTTATGTTCTGAAAAAGTTTTTATTTTTAAAGAATGAGGCCATAAAATCTTGGAACATCTCTTTGAAGTTTAGTTTTGATTTTAAAAAGAGAATAACAGCTAGCAACAACTAGTAACAACTAGCAACAACTAGTAACATAATTGAATTGGTAAAGGAATTGAATTTAAATAGAATTTATTACAATAATGTAAAAATAAACCAAATTGCTCCATCTATTCAAAACATCTTTTATTTGGCTCTCTAAAAGATGATAATTTGATTTGAAAAGATCAGATGTATTGACTGAAATGTGATTTCTATGGTACTTAATGGAAGAATGAGGAAAATGAAAAGGAAATTTATCTTTCATATTTGTTAATATCTGACTAGAGAATTGTGCAGGATTGGTCTCACTCATAGTATAATAGAATTCTTAAACTTGATATGTATCTAAAAATTATATTCATTAAAATCATTTGGATAAGATATCAAGATTCTTAGACAACCAGTATTGTGTTGCCAGTTATGAAGTTTTGCAGAAATCTATAATACTTTGCAACTAATGGTGCTGTGCACTCTGAAAACTTCTTGAAAAAACTTTCAAAGGATCCTGCCCCTTCGAACTGAGAAGTTGTTTCTTAAGACTAAATTATATCTAAACAGAAGAATTTGGGAACTCTCATTTTTACTTTTTAAAATTTTGTTTGTTTATTTTTATTTCTGGCTGCGCTGGGTCTTGCGCGGGCTTCTCTCCAGCTGTGGCGCGCGGGGGCTCGGCTCCAGCAGCGGGGAGAGGCTTCTCACCGCAGTGGTCTCTCCCGCTGGGCACCGGCTCTCGGCGAGCAGGCTACCGCAGCTGCGGCTCGTGGACTTCGTCGCTCCGGGGCACATGGAACCTGTGTCTCCTGCCCTGTCAGGCGAGCTTTTTACTACTGGGCCCCCAGGAAAGCCCCGAGACTCTCATTTTTAGTGTGTATTTGTATTGCAGTAGAGCACACACACATGGCAAGCATGTAGCTCCATTAATTTTCACAAAGTTAACACAGCAGTGTAATCGGGCTAGAACAGGAAATAAAGCATCATTAGTCAAAGAGCCAGTTCAAGGGTTTTGACCATTCTTCTCTGGCCGTGTTCGCCTTCTTCTTACACAACCTGAAATGAGCCCTTGATTGGATTCATAGCCACACGCTGGCACATGCTGGCTCCAGGCTGTGGCTTGCGTTTTCAGCCTTTTGATAGCGTCTTTTATGAATAGGTGTCTTTTGTTTTAGTGGAGTTCAATTTCACAGTCTTTAACTTAGCACATTTTGAGTCCTGTTTAAGAATCTCTGCCTACCCCAAGGTCATGAAGATATTTTCCTATATTTGCTTCTAAAAGCTTCACTGCTATCTGGATTGATTGATATTTAGTGCCAAGTATGGTCAAATGTCATCTGTGATTGTATCTGGGGGTTGTGATTATAGGTAAATTTATTTTTCTTTAAAATTTTTGGTATTTTTCCAATAAAAATGTCTTGGCATTATAATTTTAAAAGTGTGAATTAATCACCATTCACTACATTATACTGTGTAACAAAAAGTCTTGAAATCTCAGTGGTTCTAAACAGGGGTTGCTTTCCTATGTCAAGGCCTGGAGAAGGAAATGGCAACCCACTCCAGTATTCTTGCCTGGAGAATCCCATGAACGGAGGAGCCTGGTGGGTTGCAGTCTATGGGGTCACACGACTGAGTGACTTTACTTACTTACTTACTTATGTCAAGGCCTGCCATTTAGTGAATGTGGGTCTTACCGAGCCTGTGGTTATAGGAGCTGAGTTCTGTTTCATTGTTCTTTCCATTCTAAGACTCGGGCTAAAGACTCTCCCTGGCAGAGATTCAGGAGCAAGTAATCTGCCAGATGCCTTCAGTGCTTCCAGAAGTTTCTTTCCACTAGAGGGTAATATAGAGCTTGACTGCTCACATTCTACTCCATTAGCCAAAGCAAATCACATGACGGAGGCCAAAGGCAATGGTGTAGAGAAAATTCTTGCAAGAGAAGGAGAGAATGAAACGTTTTAAATATTGTAATCCACTGCAGCGGCTGCTTTACAAGGCCACATGTCTTGTACAATTTCTTCCTTGCTCTGAGTTCCTCCATATCACATTGAAAGCCTTTTATAACCTGGCCCCAGTGGTCAACCCAACTTCGGCGCCTACCACTCTCCTGTACAACCTTTGTGATCCTGTAGCTTTGGACTGGGGCTTCACGAGTGGCCCAGTGGTCAGCAATCTTTCTGACAATGCAGGAGACGCCAGAGATGTGAGTTTACTCCCTGGGTCGGGAAGAGCCCCTGGAGTAAGAAATGGCAAGGCACTCCAGTCTTCTTGCTTGGAGAATCCCACAGACAGAGGAGCCTGGCGGGCTGCGGTCTACGGGGCTGCAAAGCGTCAGACATGACTGAGCGATGAACACTCTCACTTTCCAGAGCACGGAGGAAGCAGTCCACAGCACACAGTAGGCATTCAGCTGAAGTTTGTAGAGTTGAACTACACACGAATATGGTCATGAAATAATATTTTTTTTTAAATTACATGACTTAAAAAAAATCCCAGAGCTGTCAGTAGTGAAGACTTTGTAACTTCTAAGAAAAGTTGCCGATCAGCGAAGCAAAGCACAAGTCGAGAATCAAGTACAGTTCGCCCTTCAAGAACGAATGACTGACAACAATAAAGCTGCAAGTGATTTATCACCTTCTTGAGGTGCGTGCATTTACTCTGCTCACGGTGTGTATTTTATACCTCCTAATAGCCTTGAAGAGACTTAAAAAAATGTGCTCTGACTGTTACGTTTCCCAGGTCCCTCTTGCTACTCTGCCTGGTGGAGAGGAATAAAGGTAAGTTATCAGGACGTACTGCCAGCGCTCTTAGGGTTCACTCTGCCTTTTTTATAAAAATGTACCCTGCTTGGTGGTAGTTGGAATTATTTTCAGTGCTGAGATAAACTGTAAGTTAATTTCTCATTATCTTCAGAAATATGGTCTGGCGCCTGCGGATGACATCTGTCTTTTGTGTACTGTTCAGTCGCTAAGTCCTGTCTGACTCTTTGAGACCCCGTGGACTGCAGCACGTCAGGCCCCCCTGTCCTTCACTATCTCCTGGAGTTTGCTCAAACTCATGTCCATTGAGTGGGTGATGCCATCCAACCGTCTCATCCTCTGTTGCTCCCTTCTTCTCCTGCCTTCAATTTTTCCTAGTATCAGGGTCTTTTCCAATGAGTCAGCTCTTCACATCAGGTTGCGACACTGTTGAAACTTCAGCTTCAGCGCCAGTGCTTCCAATGAATATTCAGGGCTGATTTCCTTTAGGATTGACTGGTTGGATCTCCTTGCAGTCCAAGGGACTCTCAAGAGTCTTCTCTAGCACCACAGTTTGAAAGCATCAGTTCTTCAGTGTTCAGCCTTCTTTATGGTCCAACTCTCATTTTCGTACCTGACTACTAGAAAAACCATATCTTTGACTAGACCTACCTTTGTTGGCAAAGTGATGTCTTTGCTTGACCCTGGTCACTGAGAATGGATGCTCGAGTGGACTCGTGGTTTTACTAGGCAACTCTCAGTCTCTCTTTCTCCCCGCTTCCTCATTCTTTCCTCATGTTTCTCTCTCTGTAATAGGAACTCAAAGATGTAGAGATAACAGGATGTGGACATCAGTCTGGATCTTTGTACTGAAAGGTCTTAGTTGAAGACCATGCTATACAAGATGGAGCCACAAGCAAAGGGACGTCTGGGCAGCAGAAGCTGTGAGGAAGTGAGTGAGAGGGGAGGGGGCATGGATGAGCATTTCTGAAAGAAATACAGAAAAGAAAAGCTGTTTATAGTGATGGCTGAGATGAAAAGCCATGTGATGCTGGGAGAAGACACACACACACACACACACACACACACACACACACTGTCTCATGCACACACACACACACACACTGTCTCACACACACACACACACGCACACACTGTCTCATGCACACACACACACACTGTCTCACACACACACACACACACACACACGCACACACTGTCTCACACACACACACACACACACACACACACACTGTCTCATGCACATGTCCTCATTTTCCAGGGAGCCCCAGCCCCAGGGATTCTGATTCAAACAGGTCTTTGGTAGAGTCTGTAATCTACATTTTTAACCAGTGCCACAGGGTACTTTCAGTTTGGGAATTTTAGACCCTTCTTGGAAGAGCTCTGGCTGCTTTGTGAGGTAACCTTTACTCATCTTTCCAGCTTCAGTCCGAGCCAAACTACACACATTCAAACCAAGCAGAGAGTCACACCTTTCTAGCCCCTGCGTGCTTCTGCTTGTGTTGTTTGCCTTGCCTGGGATTCCTCTCCTTTTCTGATTCCTGTAAAAGCCCGCTCGTCCTTACAAACTTAGCTCAAACATCAGCGTCTTCTGAAGCCTTGAATCCTCCTCTTCTCACCTGGTTTCCTCCACTCAGCTAGGATCCCTGTTACATCATTTTAGCCCTTCCCCAAGTTCTTAGCTCTCTTTTTAGAGAAAGTCTTGAATGTCTCCCATTCTCTCTCCTCCTACCTTTACCAAATCCACAGTCCAAACTTCAAATTCCAAGTCTGCTATCCGCCCCTATCTTCTGAATTTCTTAGGAACCTTTTGGCACTAGTCATTAGTGCCCTCTCTTCTCACGCCTGACGTTTCATTATGAAAAAGGTCAACAATACAAAAACCTGAAAGAACCCCCCATACTCTTTGCACCTAGATTCAATAATTTTAACACCTTTTGCTGTATCTGTTTTATCTTTTTTCTTTTTGCAGAACTATTTGAAAGTTGCAGATATTATGTTGGTTTCTCTCTAAATGTTCTAGTATACATTTCCAAGGGCTTCCCAGGTGGTGCACTGGTGAAGAATCCATTTGCCAATGATTACAGGAGATCTACGAGACCCAGAGTTTGATCCCTGGGTCAGGAAGAAGGAAATAGCAACTCACTCCAGTATTCTTGCCTGGAAAATTCTGTGGATAGAGGAGCCTGGCTGGCTAGTCCATGGGTTTGCAAAGAGTCGGACACAATTGAGCGTGCACGCACGCCGTACGTTTCCAAATATGAGGTCATGCTCCTATGTACCCGCACTTTTTGCATACACCTTCTCTGCATTTTCCTCAGTTTCCCCCAGTCAATGGCTATTCCTTCTCTATCTCCTTCACTAGATCTTCCTTTCCCCAACCTTTATACATGGCTATGCATGAAGGATTGCTCGTTGTTTCTCTTCATTTCCCTTAAATTTGTTTTGATTCATTTTATTCCATCCTGTGTCATTTAAATTCCATCTACAGTTTGCGGCTTCGGAATTCCCAGTCCAGTCATCTCATGCTTGAATCCTAGATGTGTTTGCATGCGTGCGTGCAGGCTAAGTCGCTTGAGTCATGTCTGACTCTTTGTGATCTTATAAACTGTAGCCCGGCAGGCTCCTCTGTCCATGGGAGTCTCCAGGCAAGAATGCTGGAGTGGGTCGCCACTCCCTTCTCCAGGGGATCTTTCGACCCAGGGATCGAGCCTGGGTTTCATGCACTGCAGGCAGATGCTGTGCCGTCTGAGCCCAGGGAGCTTGCTCAGTACACTTCGGCTACACATTCCACCGCCCAGTGGGCTCTGCCTCCAATCTTCTCCTTCCAGATGTGCACAAACTCAATTCTTCACTGTTTCAGGCTCCACTCAAGTATTTCCCACTAAGTGATTTTTGATGATTACTTTATCTAAAATAGAATTCCCTTCCAACAGCATTTAGAATTTCTTATCTTCTTCAAAATTCCTATCAATTTCTGAATGTAAATTTTAAACTTATTCATTATCTCTTTTCCACTGAGGCCTCAGTTACAGAAAGCATGGATTTTAGCAGCTTTTTGGCATGTAGCACCTGGAACACACAAGGTGCTCAGTAACATCCATTGAGTTAATAGCTGAATGGTACCCCAGGAGTCAGGGAGATGTGTTTACTCACCAGGACAGCTCTAGACCCAGACTCATGGCCTGACACATGGCAGGACTCAGTCCATATTTCTTGACTGAAGGCAGTAACACCCTGAATGTTCTTTATAGAAGCATAAAAAAATTAGCTATTCCCAGAATTTACTCTTAAGCTTTCTTTTCCTGGCAGGCTAAAATGGGATTCCCACTCATTTGGAAAAACATGAATATAACTCTCATGAAATTATTGTAGTGCTTTTCAAATGCCACCTCTCTTTCTTTTTGCTAAAAGAAATATTTAGACTAGCAAGCCATTGCAGCTATATAAAGACTTTAAAAATTATCATTAAAAAATGAAAAAAGTCATAAAAAAATGAGATCTTTACCCATTGTTTTATGGAATTTCAGTTTTAACATAAAACTAACTGTGCAAATTACATATTCTCTCTCTCTCTCTCTGTGTGTGTGTGTGTATGGTGTGTACGTAATATATGAGATTTTATGATGCGCCCACCATGAAGCTAAAAACGCACCCACTCTGTGGAACCCTATGAGGCGGGAATGAGATGAAATCTGTACCTTTTGTACTGCAGCTTGTCCGACTCAGTGTATTGAGGCCAGAATGTGCCTGGGCATTGCCTGTTGCAATCGGAACCAGCTACCCTAGCAAGAACATCCAGGAAAGATTTTCCTTCAGTTGTGGAGAAGGGACCTTTCTCTGTCATGGTTCGCTGTCTTTTATTTACAAGTAGGCATTGGTTTTCGGCTTCCCTGGTGGCTCAGTGGTAAAGAACCTGCCTGACGATGCAGGAGACATGGGGCCTATCCCTGGGTGGGGCAGATCCCCGGGAGAAGGAAATGGCAACCCTCTCCAGTGTTCTTGCCTGGAGAGTCCCATGGACAGAGGAGCCTGGTGGCTACAGTCCAGGGGTCGAAAGAGTCGGACGGGGCTTAGCGACTAAACAACAGCAGCAAGGTATCACTTTTAGGGAAAGGCCTGTAGCTTCCTATCTGCAAGCAAAACCTTCCAGTATTTACAATATGACACTTGGTTTCATTCCAGTAAGTGGATTTATTAAGAGAAAAGAGTAACAAGAGGGAGTTGGAGGAGGAGACCATTTATGCAAAAATTAAACTTTAGAATGCCTACGAAATGAGAAGTAAGGGACCCCAGTGAACTCATTACCTGTATGATTCACAGGTTCCCTTAATGTCTGACTCTTTTGTGCTAATTTGTAATGATATTATATCACTTGCCGCTTCTATAGTGCAACAAGCACTGGAGTGAGTCATGAGACCTGAATTCTTTTTTTAATTTACTAGTATCGTTACTTAAGAAAGTGTTTTAACTTTTTGAAACTTTTTTTTTCATAGAAAGTGTGGGATTTTTAATATTTTCCCTTTGGAAATACAATGAGAAATAATAATTCTCATTGGATTACAAAGAATTGCAAAGAAGAAGATATATATATGTGGAAAAATTCTGCTAACTACTATATAAGTTACTATATAAAGTGATATAGCATAAAGTGTTCTGAAGTATTTTCATCTTCTTACTTGTATTCTAAGTGGAAAGGATACAAGCAATTAACAGATGATTTGGGATACAGAAAGCACACAGAAAATGTTGCATGATATGTCATGATGATTACCTTAGCTTTCATCAGGAGCTGACCATCCTTCCATTGGTATATGAAGGTATAAACCAGTAGTTAAACCAAGAGATTAAAAAAAAAATTGCCTTCTATCTGTGAAAGCATATTTAAAATAATTTTGCATAAGCTGTGTGATATCTTTTTTCTCTCTCTTTTAATTCCTTTCTACCCTCCTCTAAGCATTCACTGCCCAGCACTGTGCTGGACGGCCATCATATAAAGATAAAGTAATCTGCCCTGAAGAGACTGAAAGTCCAGTTGTGGAGACAGACAAATAAATAAATGCCATCAGGTTTTAAAATGCTATAACAGATGCATGAGCATGCCATAAATGAGTCACGTTGAATTGCATGCAACTTATCTCAAGGAAAGCAGTATACTGAAGTTTGCTTTCTGTATGTAGAACTTGTGTATATTTCATGACTCCTGCTTTATTTTAAGCTTTCTGTCATTTTCTGAATAGTTTAGCACAGACACTGAGATTGAAAGTCAAAGGTTTAATTGATTTGACCTTTAAGATAATTAGAGTAGACCCTTTCTGATGCAAATGATCTAATCTAGACTCCAAGTAGGGAATGTACTGGTTTACAGAACTGGGAAGCCCAAGGTTGCTGGGATTTCAGGCATGGCCAGCCCCCGATGTGCACAGCTTCTTTTCTGTGTTCTTTTTTGTCTCTTTCTTTCTCTCTCCCTATCAACCTCCCTTTCTTCTCTGTGTTGTCCTTGTTTTGTTGGATTAAAGATGTCCCTCCTTTGTGTACCCAGTCAAGATATGTCTTAACAGTCTCAGATTCTTTATCAATCGCAACGGAAAGGGACAACCTTTAAATTCTAGCTTTGTAATTAAATTCTAGAAGACATGTGCTTGGTCTTCTTTAGTCATGTGTTCACCTTTGGAACAATACTTGCTCCCAGGGAATGGGGCACTTTGCTTGACCAGGTGTGGGTCATATGCACTTTCCCATTGTCTACTGGGTGGGGAGGGAGGTGTTAACCATGACTGATGTCCTCACTAGAACAGCTTGACCGAGGATAATATTCCAAATAGAGCAGTTTTGTTCAGCAATGGAGGGGATATTGGGTCAAAGCCCCAAAACGTGCCTTTCATAAACAGAAGCACAATGAAATGACTTCTCTGCAATATTAGCAGCACACTTACACTGTAACGACCCTCCGTTAAATACTCGCCTTTTCCCTCTACTTCCTCTAGGAGCATCACCAGCCCTCCTATGGGGACTTCCCCTCCCTCACTCCAAACCTGCAGTTAGGGCGGGAGCTGCATTTTCCTGCAGACTACACCCGCTTGGCTGCAGCTGATTGGTCATATGCTGGCACCTTTGTTAACCCAGACCAATCAGAGCTGTTTCCTGAGTTTCTGAAGGTGGGGCTAGTGAAGACATGTTAGTTACTCAGTGCTGGAAGGTTTAACAAAATGTCAAAATAGAAACGTGTTGCTATGTTTCCTTGGGTGTGGAGGAAGTCAGTCCATAGCTGGTTTATAGACTGAATAAAGCTGATAACACAGGAAAGAACAGATCAGTCAGCTAATGGTACAGATTAAGTAACCACTTGATTTCTGATCTTCACTACAAGTCCTTGCTCCTCCCAGCAATTGCAACAACGGTGACTCTATAACATGAGCATCACTGTCCAGTGAAATCTAACACTAGCTACAGACATGAGCCACGTACGGAGGTTGATATTTCCTAGTTGTTGTTCAGTCACTCAGTCGTGTCTGACTCTTTGCAGCCCATGGACTGTGGCATTCCAGGCTTCCCTGTCCTTCACCATCTTCCAAAATATGCTCAAACTCATGTCCTTCGCATCGGTGATGGCATCCAACCATCTCCTCTGTCGTCCCCTTCTCCTCCTGCCTTCAATCTTTCCCAGCATAAGGGTCTTTTCAAATGAGTCAGTTCTTCACATCAGGTGGCCAAAGTATTGGAGCTTCAGCTCCAGCATCAGTCCTTCCAATGAATATTCAGGACTGATTTCCTTTAGGATGGACTGGCTGGATCTACCTGCTGTCCAAGGGACTCTCAAACTGTAGCTTTGACTACATGGGACTTTGTCAGCAAAGCAATGTCTCTGCTTTTTAATATGCTGTCTGGGTTTGTCATAGCTTTTCTTCCAAGGAGCAAGCGTCTTTTAATTTCATGGCTGCAGTCACCATCTGCAGTGATTTTGGAGCCAAAAAAAAAAAAAAATTCTGTCACGGTTTCCAGTGTTTCCCCACCTATGCGCCATGAAGTGATGGGAACAGATGCCATGATCTTAGTTTTCTGAATGCTGAGGTTTAAGCCAGCTTTTTACTCTCCTCTTTCCCTTTCATCAAGAGGCTTTTTAGTTCCTCTTCATTTTCTGCCATAAAGGTGGTGTCATCTGCATATCTGAGGTTATTGATATTTCTCCCGGCCATCTTGATTCCAGCTTGTGCTTCTTCCAGCCCAGCGTTTCTCATGATGTACTCTGCATATAAGTTAAATAAGCAGGGTGACAATAGACAGCCTTGACGTCCTCCTTTCCTAATTTGAACGGTCCATTTTCTCATGTCCGGTTCTAACTGTTGCTTCTTAACCTGCACACAAGTTTCTCAGGAGGCAGGTCAGGTGGTCTGGTATTCCCATCTCTTGAAGAATTTTCCACAGTTTGTTGTTAAGCACACAGTTAAAGGCTTTAATGTAATCAAAGAAACAGAAGTAGTTGTTCTTCTGGAATTCTCTTGCTTTTTCTTTGATCCAGCAGATGTTGGCAATTTGATCTCTGGTTCCTCTGCCTTTTCTAAATCCAACTTGAACATCTGGGAGTTCTTGGGTCACATACAGTTGAAGCCTGGCTGGAGAATTTTGAGCCTTACTTTGATAGCATGTGAAATGCATGCAATTGTGCAGTAGTTTGAACATTCTTTGGCATTGCCTTTCTTTGAGGTTGGAATGAAAACAGGTAAAAAGACATAGGCAAATTTAATTTTTACAAAATATTTTATTTAGCTCAATATAACCAAAATATTATCATTACAAATTGTAATCAATATGAATTGTAAATTGATACACTTTACATTTTTCTTTTTTATATAAATTTATTTATTTTAATTGGAGGTTAATTACTTTATAATATTGTATTGGTTCTGCCATACATCAACATGAATCCGCCACGGGTGTACATGTGTTCCCCTCTCTCCTCCCTCCCTGTACCATCCCTCTGGGTCATCTCAGTGCTCCATCCCCAAGCATTTAGCATCATGCATTGAACCTGGACTGGCTATTCATTTCATATATGATATTAAAAAATCTTTTTATTTAGCATTTATTTTGCACTGGAGCAGAGCTAACTCATTGGAAAAGACCCTGATGCTGGGAAAGATTCAAGGCAGGAGGAGAAGGGGATGAAAGAGGATAAGATGGTTGGATGGCATTATCAACTCAATGGACATGAGTTTGAGCGAGCTCTGAAAGTTGGTGATGGACAGAGAAGCCTGGCGTGCTGCAGTCCAATGGGTCACAAAGAGTGGGACACGACTGAGCAGCTGAACTGAACTGAGACCGAATTAACGGTATTGTGAGAGTTGCAGGAGAACAGTGAAGGGACTCAGTCATACGTATACGTATCTATTCTCCTCCCAACCCCCTCCCATCTAATGTGAGCAGAGTCCCCGGTGCTGGCAGGAGGTCCTTATTGTTTTTCCATTTTAAATATTACGCTGTTGCAGGTTTCTTTCACACCAGATCTTCCCGGTGTGGTGTGCATTTTACCCTTGTGGCAATCTCAGTCTGGATGAGTTAGATTTATTTTATTTATTTCTGGTTGCACTGCGTCTTCCTTGTGGCTCATGGGCTTTCTCTAGTTGTGGCAGGAGGGGGCTACTCTTGGTTGTGGTGGGAGGCCATATCGAATATCTATAAAGTAATCCCTTCCTTGTCTGAGATAAAAATGTGTATTGAGGTCTCCATTCTTTAACAGTGTCCTAAGGCTTAAGAACTTTTTTTGCTGTTGCTTCGTTACTTACAATGCTTTACATTTTCAACAGCATATCCTTAAAATTTTCTCCCTACCCTAGTGCCAATAAGTAAATTTTAGAAAATGATAAAACTGATCAAAACCACATGAGAGGTTTTCTTTTTGCAGTTGAAAAACTCATTGAGGATAACATTCCTTCGCTTTCAATGGTGAAGATTTACTTGAAAGTATTTTTACATACAACAGTTGAAAACAATATTTTTGTACGTGCTACATTTAATTAGTTTCTTGTAGCATCTCATTAAAATGTGGAGCTGCAGTTAAGAAAATTAATAAAAACTGCTTTTCTTCCATTTACATTTTAAATGGAAAGATAATATTAGTTTTGCTTTATATCATGGTGAGCAAACTATTATATAATAATAGCTCCAAGTGTTTTGATATGCTGAAAGAATCCACTGTGGTTTAGTAGGTAAATTCACTCATTTCTTTCTTATCATAATAATTCCTTGAAGCAGAGTTTAGAACAAAATGCAGTGACAGTTTTAGTTTATCCATCGCTTTATTAAGAGAAAAAAAGAGGCTTATTTTCCATAGGTAAGCTCTGGGAAGAAGTGTCTTTCTCTTTTGTTTACTTCTGTATCTCAAATGCTTGAAGTAGTGCTTAACCTGAGAAGATATTCAATAAATATTTGTTGAATGATTACACTCGTTACTGTAAATAACAGACTTATTTAATAATGTAATGAGCAAAAAGGATATTATTTTAAGCATATACTCAGTGGTACGCTTTGTGTAAAATTTGTAATATACACACTTCAAATGTAACTCTTACAAAATTTGTATGAAACAAGTAATATTATCCTCATTTTAAGGATAAGAAAACTGAGACACAAGAGAAGTTTGTTAAGTTCCTAAAGTTGACATAATTAAATGGTGGAGTTAAAACTGTCTTCAGATAGCCTGACTCCTTTTAATCATGCATTGATTTCCTAGGGCCGTCGTACACAATACCACAAAGTAGGTGGCTTAAAACAACAGAATTTTATTATCTCATGGTTCTGGAGGCTCAGTTCAGTCCAGTTGCTCACTTGTGTCTGACTCTTTGTGACTTCATGGCCCACTACACGCCAGGCCTCCCTGTCAATCACCAACTCCCGGAATTTACTCCAATTCATGTCCATTGAGTTGGTGATGCCATTCAACCATCTCATCCTCTTTCGTCCTCTATCTCTTCCTGCCTTCAATCTTTCTCAGGTTCAGGATCTTTCCCAGTGAGTCAGTTCTTCACATTAGGTGGCCAAAGTATTGGAGTTTCAGCTTTAGCATCAGTCCTTCCAATGAATATTCAGGGTTGATTTCCTTTAGGATGGACTGGTTGGATCTCCTGGCAGCCAAAGGGACCCTTGAGAGTCTTCTCCAACACTACAGTCCAGTACTTTGGCCACCTCATGCGAAGAGTTGACTCATTGGAAAAGAGTCTGATGCTGGGAGGGATTGGAGGCAGGAGGAGAAGGGGACGACCGAGGATGAGATGGCTGGATGGCATCATGGACTCCATGGACGTGAGTCTGAGTGAACTCCGAGAGATGGTAATGAACAGGGAGGCCTGGCGTGCTGTGATTCATGGGGTTGCAAAGAGTCGGACACGACTTAGCAACTGAACTGAACTGAATTGAGCAGTTCAAAAGCATCATTTCTTCGGTACTTAGCTTTCTATGTAGTACAACTCTTACATCCATACAGGACTACTAGAAAAATCATAGCTTTGACTAGACAGACTAGAAGTCCAGAATCAAGGGTCCTGCTTTCTCTGAACCATAAAGAGGAGGGCTTTTTCTCATCTCATCTAGTTCCTGGTGTTCCCTGCCATCCCTGGCATGCCTTGTCTTGTAGATGCCTGACTCTTGTGTCTGCCTCAGCTGGCCCTGGTGTTCTTTACCTTGTGTCTCTCTCTTCTAGAAGGGCACCCACCATATTGGATTAAGGGTCCACCTTATTTCTGTATGACCTCACCTAAACTCATTACATTTGCAACAACTGTCTCCCAGTAGGGTCACATTTGAGGTCTTGGAATTGAGGACTCCAAAATCTCTTTCTGGGGGGTCACAGCTCTACCATAACAATCACCATACTTGATATTTGTCAACCCAGATGGTTATTAATCACCTAGAAAGCCCAAGGGACTGGGCTTGCTTGTTGATATAGGGATCCAGAAAGGTATAATGGATTCTTCCTTTAATATATTTGGGAGAAGATATATTTCCAAAAAATAAATGTCAATAACAGGTAGTTTTAGAACGGGGAGTTTCAAGTGACAGCAGTATACCCTAAAGGAAATATTTGCAGACGTTCAGACAAAAGGCTCTAAGCTCACGAGCTGCGTGATTTTGGGCCAGCTTGTTTAACTGTGTGTGTGTTTCATGAGAGAAATGAAGGAAGTGAGTGGGGGCTAAACTCAGTGGTCCCTTCCAGGTTTCTTATCACTAAGACTCATAGGGCTGCAACTATTCATCCTATTATAATATCAGCTGCAAATTTGATATGTGTCTTTCTTTCATATCCTAGGCCAAAGAGTTATAAAAATAGAGGCATTGAAAATTTGCTATGTACTAAAATAATTGCCATTAAAATATAAACAATTATCACTTTGAATGAGTAAGAATACAGGGTGAAAAGGGGCTGGATTTCAGCACTACCTGCAGACTATAACTGTGGCATCACGTAGTGAAGCATGGAGAATCATAAGGGAAATAACTCCTTTTAAAAGCTGGTTTGTTGCATGTTTTTCAATGGATTAAGAAAGGGTGATATACCCTCTAATACAATGGCAGGCTCTGTTGTGATTCTTAAAAGGAGGACTGTTTACAAGTGGGAGGTGACGCCCATTCAAAACGCATCCTTACAAAGAGTGTCTTTGTCTAAGAAAAGAATCGCTGTGTTGTTTCACTGCAAATGTCTGTGGATTTCTGATTCTGGAGAATTATTTTGGAATCAGGGACATTTGTTGTTTTGAAAAACCTGGCTAGCAAACGCTTTCAGAAAAATAAAATCATTGCTTGGTTTTTGTGTCTAAAGGGTGATAAATGACACCGAAATATTCTGTTTTGTATCGCTCACGTCTGATATAAACTGAAGGCTTGAGAATACTGTCCCAGCATCGATGGCGATGCACAGACGGAGAAGCTAGCCGGCCGGCTGTTCTGCTCCGGAGCTTGGCAGTGTGCTGGCTGCCCTCACCCCCACCCCAAATCCTCCAGAAGAGCATGCTCTCACACGTCAGGGCCGGCCAAGAAAATAAGGTCAATATTCATCTCAATAAGTTACAAAAGGCCCTTGCTGTGCAGAAGGCAGCCAGGCCTGCAGGACCCATGCTGGGGTCTGCTTAGCCCCAAACGCGCCCGCTCCCCGGGGGACCGCGCTCGGTCGTCGCGGCTGCGGGACTGGATTCGGGGTGACGGGCTTTGCAGCGGCATCGTTGGCAGGCAGGGCACACTGGCAGCGCTGTGACGGGGATGGGGGTGGTGAGCCAGCTCCTCCTCTGCCAGACTCCTCCCGGAAAAGGACAAGCGAGCATCTGAGAATGCGTGCCTCTTCTCGGAGGTAAAAGGTCACATGTCACACGCATCTTCTCCATTGACCTGCTGATCGGACTGGTCATGCGGCCCCGGGTTGTCCGGGTCTGCAGTGACAGGCATTGCAAAAACAGGTACAACACGCGGCCGTGACTGCAGACGCTCCTTCACAGAGCTGAACAGTCCCAAGCACCAGACAGTTCCCACCGGACTCCGGAGTGAGGTTTTATGTGTAATCATGACAGATGCTCAGGGCCTCGACGGTTTTCCCTTTACCCTTCTTCCTTGCAGCTGGCTCCTATCTGACTTCCTCTGAAATAGCCTCTCTTTTATACATAGATGCAGCTTGAAGCTGTCAACAGTATGAAGCCAACATTCTTACTTATCAAACCTTTGTTTTCCCCAACAGAATGTGCTCCTTTCTTTCAGGCCGGTCTAGGACTGCCCTGCAAATCCTGCTTGGCTTTTCATGCCAAGAGCTACCTGATGCCAACCAGAGGCAGCTTCAAAGATACTTTATGTCATAAGGAAACTTTAAGAACTTGTCCCCTATAACAATTGCATGCTGGATAGTAAAGTTTCCTTTTTTTGATGTGTATTTTCTTTGCAGCTAATCTCCCTTCAGGGGTTTAAAAGTGAACAGGCATAATAAAATGCTTCTTGCTGTTTCACTTCAAATTTAGGGATTGATGGCACAGCATGTCTTCTCTAAGTTGCTTGGTTATCTCTAAGTAAAGACTACCCCTGTCCCAAGTTCTCAGTTCCAAGTCATGGTTGAAGAGCTTTCTGTTTGACACAGGCATTTATCACCCAATTGTGGCATCCTGTGAAAGTGAAGAGAAAGTCACTTAGTCGTGTCCGACTCTGCAACCCCATGGACTGTAGCCCGCCAGGCTCCTCTGTCTGTGGGATTCTCTAGGCAAGAACACTGGGGTGGGTTGCCGTTTCCTTCTCCAGGGGATCTTCCCAACCCAGGGATCAAATCTAGGTCTCCTGCATTACAGGTGGATTCTCATATGTCTGAGCTGCCAGGGAAGCCCTGTGGCATCTTGTAACACCACCTAATGTCAGATGAACTTCCCCAAGACTGGAGAAAAGGCAAAGAACAAGGGTTTAGGATCTCTCTGGAAAATTATTTGAAACAGGGAGTTATCGATCTTCTGGGACTAGTAAATAATGCCTCTATTTTGTATGGTTCCAATTGCTTTTGAGAGCGTCATTATTTCCTGGCATTTTTTCATCATTTGTTCGTGCTTCTAAATCTAGGAACAGGTATGTTTTAGGCTTTATCTGGAAGACACAATTTAAATATTAAAGCTTTTCCTCTGCAGACATAGTTAGGACAGGAGGAAGACAAACCAGGCCACTGGAAAAGAGGGAGAGCTTTCACAGCTTCCGTGTAGTTCTTAGGGAGCATGCCTGCGTGCTTAGTCGCGTCTGACTCTCTGTGAGCCCAGGAACTGTAGCCTACCACGCTCCTCTGTCCATGGGATTTTCTAGGCAAGAACACTGGAGTGGGTTGCCATTCCCTTCTCCAGGGGATCTTCCTGACCGAGGGATTGAACCTGGGTCTCTTGTGTCTCCTGCATTGAGCAGGCAGATTCTTTACCAACTATGGAAGCTAATTAAGAGCATCTCATTGCCTCTGTGGGCAATCGCTTGAGTGATAATGGCCAGCAAGACGGGAAGTATAGGGAAGAACTCTGGCCAAAGTTCTGAGTCCTGTGTCCCATGAAATGCCCTAGTTACCAGTCAACCTTGAACAGTCATTAGAGGGACTTTGGCCACCTGATGCGAAGAGCCAACCCACTGGAAAGGCTGGAGGCCAGAGGAGAAGAGGGCGGCAGAGGATGAGATGGCTGGATGGCTTCACCAGCTCAATGGGTGTGAGTCTGAGCAAGCTCGGGGCGGTAGTGAAGGGCAGGGGAGCCCGGCGTGCTGCAGTCCATGGGGCTTCAAAGAGTCAGACATGGCTTAGTGACTCAACAACAGCTGTTCAGGTGCCACAATGTACAAGTTCCTAAACTTGAGTGAGGTTAGGAATCCTTGCTTGAGAATTTACAGTTGTCCAGGAGAGTAAAATCATTCAGGTCAGCCTTTTTAACTTCAATAATGGAACACATAAATATTAAAGGATGGGAGGATTTATACAAAATCACAAAACAAATTAACAACTAGAAACTGGATCTCAAAATTATTTCTCCCCTCCACCCCGCCAGATGCCAAAGGAAAATGATTCCCTGAAGACCATTTTGTTTTTGTTTTGAAGTCTTAGAACCATGTTGTACTACACTTGACATTTTTTAAACTGATAAGTTGGGCTTCCCTGGTGGCTCAGATGGTAAAGAATCTGCCTGCAAAGTGGAAGACCCAGGTTCAATCCTTAGATCAGGGAGATCATCTGGAGAAAGAATGGTAATCCACTCTGGTATTCTTGCCTAGAGAAAACTGTGCGGGTGAAACAGACTCATTGTTTTGCCATGCATACTCGTTTTTCATTGGTCATTTATTTTTCTACGAAATCCCTTTGCTTTTATAAAATAACCTTTCTCATAAATTCAGCATGGTTCTAATTCTGCGTAAAAATGAATCATCAGTTTTCAATGGACTTCTGAGTATAAGTACTGGAGCTTCTATTGCGGGAAGATTATATCTTGCCTGGAAACAGTAGGATTAGCTTCTAAGTACTCTACTCTCCAGGAGCTTAAAATTAATTTTGGGAAATGAGAAATCCATGGAAAACAAGAAATTATCCAAGATGACATATCAACATGATGTTGAATTTCTGGAAGCCTGGGAAGTCTTCATGTAGGAGATGAGAGTGATATATTGATAGAGCATAAGGAAATACTTGGTCTGCGTGGCTGTGGTAATTGATCACAAAGCCACGAAGAGCCAGCTAGTGGACTCCGCAGTTGTGAATGGACTCAGCTCTGCTCTTTGGGTTGCTTGCTCGCCCCATTGAGTCCCTTGACAACGGCTGTTTTTAGATGGAGGATAAAAGGGCCAGTGCCGGCCTTTCCACCACTTTCCAAGGAGCAGCAGACTCTATTTGAAGCCTCGCTCTCTTCTGTCAGTTTCGGTTTTGTGTTTTCAGGGTTCCATCTCCAATGACTGAGGCTGAAGTCTAGACGAGCTTTGCATTTGAGGGCAAAGGAGCCTGGTGGAGCCGATCTGGACACAAGGCAAGCTTCTCCCTGCCCACGTTAGCAGAAGAGGGCATTTGGATCCTGTAATTATGAAACTAACAAAATGACTATTTCTTAAAATATTCTCCTGTGACCTTAGCAGCTTCCACTACTTATGCATCTGTGACACACCCCCAAACAGTCAAGGAAATGTGGAATGTATTTAGCACAATATAGCCAATCTATAAATTGGTAACTTCAGCTTTCCCAACTGGTAAGGTGGAAGTGAAAGTAAAGTCGCTAAGTCGTGACCGACTCTTTGCAACCCCACGGACTGTAGCCTACCAGGCTCTTCCATCAGTGGGATTTTCCAGGCAAGAATACTAGAGTGGGTTGCCATTTCCTTCTCCAAGAGCTCTTCCCAACCCAGGGATCGAACCTGGGTCTCCTGCACTGTAGGCAGATGATTTACCATCTGAGCCACCAGGGAAGTCCTCAACAAACTGATAAAAGGTTATCCTATTTGGAAAGCTTAATAAAATATTCACCTTTTAGACTCAAAAAATTTCTGGGGGAAAACAGGATGAATTTGAAGGCTGAAGGTGGCAGCTTCCTGGCTTCACACTGGCACTAGTCTGTTAGAAGAATGAAGCCTGCTAGCTAGTGCTTTTCACCGAGAAGCCTGAAATAGATTACAGGTTGTTTTTTTCTATCCCTGAAGGGTTTTTTTTTTTTTTTTTTCAGTTGCTCTCCTGAGAGAAAATTGAGTGTATGACAGGGAAGACAAGTATGAAACCTCTCATAATCCTGACTTGTGTTCTCAAGAGATTGTCCTTGATATATGAGGCTACTCATTGAATCTTTCCTAGAGTTTATTTATTTGACCATGTTCCCCCAGACTTAAATGCCTGCATTAATCAATACGGAGCTTTTCTGTACTGAGTCTGCAGAGCTCATCGGGATGAGAACTTTTTAATTTAAAAAATTAAAAAAAAAAATCCTAGGTATATACTTATAACCCTTGAGGAAATAGCAGATCTATTACTGGTCAGCAACGACATCCATGGACAACTGAGTTTATTTTTGTCCCCTATTTTAGGATTACTGATGGAACTCAGGTGAGAAAGAAAGGGTTTACAGTCTACTCAAGTACTTATTAAAGAAGAAAAGGCACTTCAGTTTAAGGCAAGAGCACAGTTCATTCTTTGTTCGTTGTATCATTTATTCAGTGAGCTCCTCGGAGCATGTTACAGAAACTTGGCTCTTGGGCTCTCATGTGAACACAATTGCCCTTGTTGACAAGGAGTTAACAGTGGAAGAGGATGAGATGCACCAGTAAATGACTGATTGCAACGGAGCGTGATCAAAGTTGCAGTAAAGATAAATCTAGCGATCTAACAGTGTGTGTGAGGAAAGACTTCCTATTATGAAACGGAATGAAGACAAGGCCAAAGAAGCCTATAAGATTCATCTGGTTGTGAAACTTCAGACTCCAAGTGCACATCCTGCATCAACTCTGCTGGAAGAAGTACAGGTGAGCTGAGGCGATGGAGAGAAATGAGTGGGGGACTTCCCTGGCAGTCCAGGGGGCAGGGCTCTGCTCTCTCACTGCAGGGAACAAGTTCAGTCCCTGGTTAGCAAACTAAGATCCCACATGCTCTGCGGTACAACCAAAACCAAAAACAACAGCGAAAAAGAAAAGGGAACGGGATGAGGAGGAAAAGCCTGAAACACTCTTCCTGGCTGTCGGAATGTCATTTTTTAATGCCATCATTTCTTTCGTAGAAAATATCATTCATTCAGTTGTATTTATTGAGCATCTACCAGTCACCACTGGGACTTAACAATGAAGAAGAATACTGTCTGGTGGTAGGAGGATATTTTGAGTCTTACAATGGCAGATGGTAATACGTACATATATATGTGTTCCTAAATATATGGTTCTGAGTGTGATAGTTTTCTAACATGTCATCTTAGCCAGGCTAAACTGTGGGCACCAAAGACAGGGCAATGGCCACTTTGCATCACACACACACCTTCCAGTTATTCAATCAGACACTGATCTAGGTGCTTCACTTCAGTTCAGTTCAGTTCAGTCACTCAGTCGTGTCCGACTCTTTGTGACCCCATGAACTGCAGCACGCCAGGCCTCCCTGTTCATCACCATCTCCTGGAATTCACTCAGACTCATGTCCATTGAGTCTGTGATGCCATCCAGCCATCTCATCCTCAGTCGTCCCCTTTGTGAAGGGATATTGCAGATGTCATGAAAGTCCCTTAATGAGTTGACATCAAATTATAGAGATTATCCTGGTGGGCCACACCTAATTGGGTAAGTCCTTACAGGGATCAGAAGTGAAGTGAAGTCTCTCAGTCGTGTCCAACTCTTTGCAACCCCATGGACTGTAGCCTACCAGGCTCCTCTGTCCATGGGATTTTCCAGGCAATAGTCCTGGAGTGGATTGCCATTTCCTTCTCCAGGGGATCTTCCCAACCCAGGGATCGAACCCAGGTGTCCCGCATTGTAGGCAGACACTTTACTGTCTGAGCCACCAGGGAAGTCTTACAAGGGATTGGGCCATGGCAAAAGAGACTCCCAGGAACAGCTGGGTCTACACTTGCTCTCCCTTTGTGGGAGCTGGCCTTCCTGCCCGCCTGTGCCAGATGCTCAGGCCTTTGTCCATGGAGTTTCAACTTGGGCTCCTCCCTTCCTATTTGCCGCCAGGTCTCAGAAATGCTTAGCTAGCCTCTAAGTGAGTGAGTGAGTGGACTCGCTCAGTTGTGTCCAACTCTTTGTGACCACCTGGACAATAGCCTACCAGGCTTTTCCCTCCATGGGATTCTCCAGGCAAGAGTACTGGAGTGGGTTGCCATTTCCTTCTCCAGGGGATCTTCCCGACCCAGGGATCAAACCTAGGTCTCCTGCATTCCAGGGAGACGCTTTAACCTCTGAGCCACCAGGGAAGCCCAGCCTCTACGATCCTGTAAATCAATTCCTTGTATAAATCTCTTTCCAACCAGCCCCATATATACATATCTCTGTGTGTGTGTGTCTTCTATGGACTCTATTTTTGTGGTTGAACTTTGATACACTATGAGTTTAAAATAATGCTATTACTTTGTTTTATATGTAGTATGTTCAGAACAATTATCATTGCTTATGAAATTGGCAAGATAGTCTTCCTATAACTATGCAATAATCACCCAAATATATTTCAAGAGGTCTGGTTGGCTCCCATTCATTGTTTCTGCCTAGCATCTTTGGTTAAACTGTGGAAGCTGTCTGACTACACTGTGAATTGCCCATGTGACTCCATGGCTCATGCTTGTAGCTTTCCCTGGCTCTGTTCTGGAATGGTGGTCTTTCCAGCTGGCTGATTGGGAAAGCAGCACCCTGCCAAACTCTGCTGGAACATTTTAAAACAACATTGAACATAACGTAATTAAGTAGGGATGACTGAAGACTTAACACGTTCACTGGCTGGAGTCAAGTCTGTTGAGCCCAGAAGCTTCATCTTCTCTGAATTTTTAAAGAGGAAAAAATAAAATTTATGGAGAACTTTGGACCCTTTATTACAATCCTTTTGATTCCAACAAAATATAGAGGATTCATCAAATTTACTTGATTTAATTTATGTCACTGCATTCATTGTTAAAGAAGTGTGCATTAAAAAAAAGATAAAAAAGAAGAGAAGAGCATTAAGAGCTACCTTTAATTCTCCTGGGGGAGCTGCAGCTGTGACTTTCCTCTTGTGGCGTCTTTTCACGCTTATCTAAACCTTCCTGTCCCTGACCCACTCTGGGTCACAGGCGGCGGGCCCTAAAAACTCTGTGATTCCCTTGGTGAGTGGCTTCTGGTGAGCAGGTGGGTGGAAGGAGGCTTCCTTGACGTTCTTCCCGGTCAAAGCGTCAGTGTCTCTTGTTGTGCTTGTTTAGTCGCTAAGTCATGTCTGACTCTTTGTGACCCCATGGACTGTAGCCCGCCCGGCTTCTCTGTGCATGGGATTCTCCAGGCAAGAATACTGGAGTGGGTTACTATTTCCTTCTCCAGGGACTCTTCCCGAGCCAGCTACCGAGCCCTCGTCTCCGGCATTGGGAGGTGAATTCTTTACTGCCGAGCCCTGGGAAGCTCCTTAGACCCCCACAGAAAGCCCCATTCCCTGTGCTGGTCTCACAGGGTAGCCCCTTCTTCCATTCTAGCTTCTCCTGGATGGCCCTGCTTCTAAGATCTGACAATGCTATCTATTTTTAAAATCTCTCCCACCCTTAGGTGTGACAGTGACTTTCAACTGTTGCTCTTATCTGGTTTTATCTTTTCCTAGCTGTTCTTTCAGTTCTTCTCACACCTTAATAAATTAGTTCCCCCAAATGAAATTCTTTTATTAAACAGTCTGACAAAGGCAGTCATTTCTTCATGGTCCATTGATAAATCTACTTACTTTATTACTATATTGTGAGTGCTTTTCCATGGCCCAAATTGTAAGACCTGCATCATATTTTAAAATCATCTTTATTGAAGAATAATTTACACACAATAATGGCCATCGATTTTCACCGCGCAGTTTGATGCGTTTTGACAAATAGATAACAAACATGCAACCGCCCTGTACCCTCGGTCTAAAACCTTTCCTCACTCCCCCGTTCGCCTGTGCTCTCCTTACCCTAGCCTCTCGCAACCACTGACCTGCTTTCTGTCATAATTTGGCCTTTTTTAAAAAGATCTTATGTCTTGGAAATCATGCAAGATGCTGTCTTCCGTGTGTGACTCCTTTCATGCATAGTAATATTGATGCTTTTGAAGTGTGGTGTTGGAGAAGACTCTTGAGAGTCCCTTGGACTGCGAGGAGATCCAACCAGTCCATTCTGAAGGAGATCAACCCTGGGATTTCTTTGGAAGGAATGATGCTAAAGCTGAAACTCCAGTACTTTGGCCACCTCATGCGAAGAGTTGACTCATTGGAAAAGACTCTGATGCTGGGAGGGATTGGGGGCAGGAGGAGAAGGGGACGACCGAGGATGAGATGGCTGGATGGCATCACTGACTCGATGGATGTGAGTCTGAGTGAACTCCGAGAGATGGTGATGAACAGGGAGGCCTGGCGTGCTGCGATTCATGGGGTCGCAAAGAGTCGGACACGACTGAGCGACTGAACTGAACTGAACTGAATATTGAAACCCCACGTACCAGTTGTATTCTTTTAAATTGAAGAGTGGTATTCCAGTGTGGGGCTTCCCTGATAGCTCAGCTGGTAAGAATCCGCCCGCAGTGCAGGAGACCCCAGCTCCCTTCCTGGGTTGGGAAGATCCCCTGGAGAAGGGATAGGCTACCCACTCCAGCATTCTCGGGCTTCCCTTGTGGCTCAGACAGTAAAGAATCCGTCTGTAATGTGGGAGTCTTGGGTTCAATCCGTGGGCTGGGAAGATCCCTGAAGGAGGGCATGGCAGCCCACTGCAGTATTCTTGCCTGGAGGATCCCGTGGACAGAGGAGCCTGGTGGGCCATGGTCCATGGGGTCGCGAAGAGTCTGGCAGGACTGAGCGACTAAGCACGTTCCCGCATATAAGCAGACCACAGTTTGCACTTCATTCACCAGTTGTGAGACATTTGGGTGGTTTCCAGTTTTTTGCTGTTATGAATGCAGCTTCTATGAACATTGGAGTACAAGTCCTTTTGTAGACATGTATTTTCATTTATTTGGAGTAAATAGTTTGGAGCAGGCTCATTGTCTTATAATAATTATATGTTTAATATTATAAGAAGTTGCTAAACTATTTTCCAAAGTGTTTATATCATTTTGCATTTCCACAAGCAGTTTATAAGAGTTCTAGATGCTTCACATCCTTGTCACTGACGTCAGCCTTTGTAATCTGTCCATGTTAGTAGGTATGTAGTCGGGTACATTTTTAAGGATTGAGTTTGCATTTGCTAATAATTACTGGTGTTGGACATCTATACTTGTGCTTGCTTGTCATTCCTGTACCTTCTTTGGAGAAGCATCTCAAAACGTTTTGCTCAACTTTCATACAGCTGCTTATTTTCTGATTGAGTGGTAGTAGTTGCTATTATATTTTGTGGACACACTTTTATCATACATACGTTTTACAAATATTTTCTGTCACTCTGTAGCTTGCATTTTTATTTTCTTAACATTGCAATTGAAGAGCAACATTTAAAAAATTTGACCTCAATCATACTTTAATGGCTTTATAGTCATATATCTTATGAATACATCATAATGCATTATCAGGCTTTCTGTTTCCACAACTTTACTGCTATAACCACACTGTTCTGATCATCCTTGTATTTGCATCCTGTGAGAGTTAATTATGTTATTTTACTTGGGAAAGTGCTGAAATGCTTCAGGACTGTTGTATTTTTACCTGATACAGGATTAGATACTTTTGACCCGATGGACTTGCTTGATATTTTAATTTTTCACTGGGGGCACAGAAGTAAAAACAGTCCCTAAACTGCACTTGTTAAGTTTTTTCTAAAGTAAAATGCATTCTGTTTCTTCTTTCTTACTTTTAACCTGAGATCTTGAAATTTCTGATACAAGTGCTAAATACTGTGAACCCCTTAAAATTATTTTAACATACTAAAATCATACTAATGCTTCTGGGTATGTCTGATCAGTTGATCATACACATTTATTCAATTAAATAACAGTAAAGAGATGAAAAGTTACATGGTCAATAGGATCAGTAGGATGAGAGGGAGGCTAACAGCAGATGAGGGATCTCAATCTTTCCTCTTTTTAAACGTGGCAATGGTAGTTGCTCATTAGCAGAGTTGAGGAAATAATCCTACAGATTTTAGAGGGAGATTCTAAAGAGAATTCAGCTGATTTCCTTTGCAGAAATTTGGAACCTAAGAATTAGCAAATGGCACAGGATGTTGTATAACTACTTGCAGAGTATTTTTAGCTAAACATATACCATCAGGCAGAAAAATGGAAATTTTTATCCTCAGAGAATGGACATATCCCTGAGTATACACCCCAGGTACCATGCTTTGGATGTCCTGTTAGAGGACAAACAAACTTTCCAGCCACTCGAGTGAAGCCCTTCCCTCCAGCTCCCTCAGTGTCTGCTTGGTGCTCCAGGTTAGAAATGAATGGATGACAAAGGATCATAAGAGTTTGGCGGAAAGATTTCTACCTAGAAAAGAAAAAGCATGAATCTGTAAGAAGCAGAGAATTCACAGAGTGAGAAAAACATCCAAAAAGATCTTTGAGGAATAGTCTTAAGTTGGATAAGTGAGTTCAGTTCAGTTCAGTCGCTCAGTCGTGTCCGACTCTTTGCGACCCCATAAATTGCAGCATGCCAGGCCTCCCTGTTCATCACCATCTCCCGGAGATCACTCAGACTCACATCCATCGAGTCAGTGATGCCATCCAGCCATCTCATCCTCGGTCGTCCCCTTCTCCTCCCGCCCCCAATCACTCCCAGCATCAGAGTCTTTTCCAATGAGTCAACTCTTCGCATGAGGTGGCCAAAGTACTGGAGTTTCAGCTTTAGCATCATTCCTTCCAAAGAAATCCCAGGGTTGATCTCCTTCAGAATGGACTGGTTGGATCATTTCACTTTCATCAAGAGGCTTTTTAGCTCCTCTTCACTTTCTGCCATAAGGGTGGTGTCATCTGCATATCTGAGGTTATTGATATTTCTCCCGGCAATCTTGATTCCAGCTTGTGTTTCCTCCAGTCCAGCGTTTCTCATGATGTACTCTGCATATAAGTTAAATAAGCAGGGTGACAATATACAGCCTTGACGGACTCCTTTTCCTATTTGGAGCCAGTCTGTTGTTCCATGTCCAGTCCTAACTGTTGCTTCCTGACCTGCATACAGATTTCTCAAGAGGCAGGTTAGGTGGTCTGGTATTCCCATTTCTTTCAGAATTTTCCACAGTTGATTGTGATCCACACAGTCAAAGGCAACCATACTATTAATAATATGGCCAATAAAATGAGGATGATATAAAATAGATACATTTACATGAAAGAAAGCTTTTGGAAATTAAAAAAAATAGAACAGATAAAATTTGAAAATTAATCAGACAGTTGGATGATAATTATTTCAAAAGGTAGTCTGGAAAGATAGAAGAGACTGAAAGCAGAATAGAATTTTAGTCTGTTCAAAGCCTTACTGATTGGATTATAGAAACAAAGAACAATAAAAGCAAAGTGAAGGAAGTTATGACAGAAATAAACAAGAAAAAATTTCCAAACTGAAGGAAATAAGTTTTCAAATGACAAGCCAGGCACAACGAAAAAAAAAAAGTCAACAGTATCAAGAGGTTTTAGTACCTTAGAGATAAAGAAAAGATCTTTATAGAAGGGGGAAGTGTAGTTAACATACAAATGGTCTGAATGAAACAAGCTTTCATACCATTAAAAAGGAAAGCAAGAAACAACGCAACAATTTTTACAGTATTCACAATGAAGATGATTGTCAATTATCCGTCAAGCACAATTGAAAGATGTTTGCAAACATGCAAACACTCAAAACCCATAGCCTAAGCACTTCTTTTCCTTCCTTTTTAAAAATATTTAAAAATTTTTTGGCTGCACCTCGTGGGATCTTAGTTCCCGGACCAGGAATGGAGCTGATGCCGCTGCTCTGGAAGCTCAGAGTCTTAACGACCGGACCACCAGGGAATCCCTAGCATTATTCTCTTAAAAAGTCCCACAGGATTACACTTCAGCAGAAGGAAGAATGACCTAAGAAACTGAAAGACGTAGGATTAATAAAAAGGGGAGCCAACACGGGAGAGCGTGAAGAGGCATCGAAGGACTTCAGTAAGAGGAACCCCTGAGACCACTACAGTGCAGCGGAGCCGAGGAGCATGCCGGCGCGAAGCAGCGTTCCGGGCGCCGGGAGGAAAGCTGCGGCGGGAGAGAGCAAGCCGGCTCGTGAGGTTATGCACGTGTACCCAGCGATATATAGATGCAGATATTGATAGCTACAGATATCACTCATGGCTTTTATAGTGGTTATCTAGATAACCTCTGTGACTCTGTGGATCACAAGAAATTGTGGAAAATTCTGAAAGAGATGGAAATACCAGACCAGCTGACCTGCCTCTTGAGAAACCTATATGCAGGCCAGGAAGCAGCAGTTAGAACTGGACATGGAACAACAGACTGGTTCCAAATAGGAAAAGGAGTACGTCAAGGCTGTATATTGTCACCCTGCTTATTTAACTTCTAGGCAGAGTACATCATGAGAAACGCTGGGCTGGAGGAAGCACAAGCTGGAATCAAGATTGCCGGGAGAAATATCAATAACCTCAGATATGCAGATGACACCACCCTTATGGCAGAAAGTGAAAAGGAACTAAAAAGCCTCTTGATGAAAGTGAAACAGGAGAGTGAAAAGTTGGCTTAAAGCTCAGCATTCAGAAAACTAAGATCCTGGCAACTGGTCCCATCACTTCATGGCAAATAGATGGGGAAACAATGGAAACAGTGTCAGACTTTATTTTTTTGGGCTCCAAAGTCACTGCAGATGGTGACTGCAGCCATGAAATTAAAAGACGCTTACTCCTTGGAAGGAAAGTTATGACTAACCTAGATAGCATTTTCAAAAGCAGAGACATTACTTTGCCAACTACAGTACGTCTAGTCAAGGCTACGGTATTTCCAGTGGTCATGTATGGATATGAGAGTTGGACTGTGAAGAAAGCTGAGTGCCGAAGAATTCATGCTTTCGAACTGTGGTGTTGGAGAAGACTCTTGAGAGTGCCTTGGACTGCAAGGAGATCCAACTAGTCCATCCTAAAGGAGATCAGTCCTGGATGTTCATTGGAAGGACTGATGCTAAAGCTGAAACTCCAATACTTTGGCCACCTCATGCGAAGAGTTGACTCATTGGAAAAGACTCTGATGCTGGGAGGGATTGGGGGCAGGAGGAGAAGGGGACAACAGAGGATGAGATAGTTGGATAGCATCACCAACTCGATGGATGTGAGTCTGAGTGAACTCCAGGAGTTGTTGATGGACAGGGAGGCCTGGTGTGCTGCAATTCATGGGGTCGCAGAGTCGGACATAACTGAGTGACTGAACTGAACTGAACTGAGACATAGTAATGTAACCAGTAGCTTTTATTTAATATGTGTTAACATTTATGTCAAAATATTAAGTTGTATATTAAATACTAACATATGACTTTTGATTACTGTATTAACACACACATACAATACTTATGAATTGAGAATGTAATGGTAGATGGGTGTGTGGAACATGGCATGATAGTGATGTATGAGAGATAAAAAGGAAGCTGATGAATAGCACCTAAAATTGAGAAGTTAAAAAATAGCACTATTTGCACATTAAAAAAAAAATGCAGGTAAATCATGGAAGAAACAGCTAAAAGAGCCTGGCAGACTGGGAATTGGTAGTGAAGATGGGTGGGAAGGAATTTGCTGTTTTTCATTATAAAACTTTTGCTACAGCACAAATTAAATACAAAGATTATTTTGAAAACTTCATTTCTCAAGTTATCACACAACTATACACCTTAAATCTGTACAATTTTTAAAAATATTAAAAAATATATACCATGTATATCTCCTGTTATTACCATTAATTTCTGCCTAACTTCCAGGGGCAATCAACGAAATGAAACAAAAATATTTTGATGAATCTTCAATGTGTTTACTTAAAGAAATATGACATACTACTTAACTTCTATGCAGAGTACATCGTGAGAAACGCTGGACTGGAAGAAACACAAGCTGGAATCAAGATTGCCGGGAGAAATATCAATAACCTCAGATATGCAGATGACACCACCCTTATGGCAGAAAGTGAAGAGGAGCTAAAAAGCCTCTTGATGAAAAGACGACCGAGGATGAGATGGCTGGATGGCATCACTGACTCGATGGATGTGAGTCTGGGTGAACTCCGAGAGATGGTGATGAACAGGGAGGCCTGGCGTGCTGTGATTCATGGGGTCGCAAAGAGTTGGACACGACTGAGCGACTGAACTGACTGACTGACTGACAACAGTAAAATTCCTTTAATTTATTCTTGATCTACAATATCATTTTTAATGATTCTTCAGTCATCAAATCACAAATCCTAACGCAAAATTCATTGAAGTCATTTGAGTTTACAGTTGATTTTAGACTCCATTGCTATAACATCTCATGGTATAGACTTTTAGATTCTTACTGTCCCTTGACTGAGATATACAGGAGCATTTAGTTTCATGTAGTGTATGAGACTAAATCTTAGCAATTGCTCAAAATTGTCTCTTGCCAGGAAGAAAGAGTAGCCTATATATTTGCAGTTATTGAATTATAGAAATAAATAGTGTGATTTCTTTCTTAGATATGGGGCGAAAGAGGTACAAAAACCCCATGTGTGGACTTGATGATAGAGCAGGTTATATTAACCTTTTCAACAAGACATTGGGACAGGCAGTTAATCCATGAAACCATCAACTGGAAAAGAGACAACAAATCCTCACTGCTCTATTGAATAACTGTCTCAGGTGATATATATGTATGAACATTTGGGTGGTAAGAAGGAGAAGGAAGACTGCTTTTGAAAATTAAAACAGTAGTGTCTTAATCTTATTTGTAAAAAGAATCTTATTTGTAAAAAGTAGCTCTAAAATGTTCCTCCTATTTGATGGGAATGTTTTCTCCACCGTGTCTACTGTGGTTGGATAAAATTCCTAAATTAGGTACTCAACCACAAGAGAATGTGGCCTCGCTGGGAATCTGCAGAACTGACTGCTTATATAAGTTCTGAGGGTTGGTATTTGAGACCAATTATCAGAAACCTTAAACAGGCAAGGAGCTTTGCATCTGATCAAATGAAAGTCCTGATTTTCAAGGTGCTTATTCCTTACTTCAAGGCCTCTAGATCATATTGACCTGAAAGAAAGTTTCCTATCAAAAGAGATGGGCTTGTTCTGAACTGTTTTTATTCTAAAGGTTAGTGCAGCTATTGTATCATGATAAGAAGATGGAGAAATAGAATTAAAGTAAGCACTGAAGGAAGTGTCCTCATTGTGATTATAAAGACTGAGAAAAAGCTTTTCAATGGAAAGGGAAAAAATGACTTTATTGCTTGAGAGGGAAGGGAAATACTTTGTTGGAGTTTAAAAAATAGAAGAAGCAGTCAAGAAAGCTCTAGAGGAACTCTGAAAGGAGGCTGGAGGGCGATGCGGACAATCCCAAATGATAAAAAGTGCCCTACTGTTCAGAAGACTAAATTAAAAATTGCCTAAAAAGTTTGATGGGACTGTGGATTCTGGTCTTCATTTCTCCATGGCCTCAATATATATGCTATTGCATACTGCATTCCTCCTCTGAGTTGATGGAGGGTGGCACACATCAGAGGAATTCAATAGGGGAAAAGATAGAGGATCCAGATGGTTTTATTTTAGAGATTTCAATTTGAGCCATAGAATACTCTCTGTGGATCCTTTTCTGCCTGCTTCTTTCCCCAGGTGAAGGGAAGATTTAGGACCATTTTCCCATATCTGCCACCTGACTGTTGTTCCTGCCAGTGATACGTTACTGTCTGCTCATTTGCCGAGCTTAAGAGTTGGCTTGTTTAAGCCTCAGGGCATATGGAGCCAGCCGGATTCCCAAAAGAACCCTTACAGGTTCATCCTGGCAAATCTCAAAGCAAAAGCAGAAAGCGGGCTTGCTGTGAATTGAGAAGTGCGACATCTGGGGACATAAATGGACAGTTTTAATTGGCAAGCTCAACATTCAAATGAAATTATACTGTTTGCCACATTTGGTTCAAGAATGGAGACACCTATGCTAAAATACTTAAAATACTTAGACCTAACCAATTTTGTCCAATAACTGTTTTCCAAATTCTTAAGTTATGATAATGTAGTTACTTTTCAAATGTGGTGATTTTTCTTTTCTAAAACATTTGGTTGATCTCTAGGACACAGTTGCATGGCTCCAAATCTATGCCTTTTTCATCCTGGGAAATCATTAAGTGAGAGTCATGACTGGAATACACTGGGATCCATGCAAGGCTTTTTTTCAGCCATTTTTTTCAGAGTCTATAGCCAGTTTGGGGGGTTATCAGTGGAATAGCTGGGTGTCTGGGTAGACCAGGTGTCTCTTATAATCTCCTTTGTTTGGACCAAAGCCCTCTGAAAGAAATGATAGCATTTAGAACTGGATATATGCCATTGATACAACCCTTTCTATTTTTTTCCCTCTTTATTTCCTCCTTTTCACTTCTTCTTTTGGCCTAGATTAACAGCAATATGAAGGAATATTAATAAAGTGGCATAAGTCTAAAATACAGAGGCCAAAGGAGACTTAGTATTTGAAATGAATTGCTATAGTCGTAGAAAACGCAAAAACACAAGAACCTTTTGCATCTGTACTTACTTTGCTAGTCATTTGCTATTTTCTGTTTAAGGTAAAATGGCCTAAAGTGCTCATGCTACTGCAAAACATTCTTGTAGCTGGTTCTTTCATTTATGGCCTCAACAATTTATTTTTTAAAAAGTAACTTCTATTTTTTTCTACTTCTTTTCCATGTGACTGTAACTTCACTAATATATAAGCCTGGAAAATGTGGGCCCTTTAAAAGATAACATTAATATTTTGACAATATTGGAAGGCTTGAACTATCAAAGAATACATGGACATGGAGACATGGGAAGCTCCACTCTGTGATCCTCTTGTATTCTGAGATTCTAGATCGTGGAAAGAACTAATTGAAAAAGAAAATAAAAGTAAAAAACGTAGCATTTAATTTTCTTGCTCTGGGTGGTACCCAGACATTGCTTCAACTATCTAGTGGAGTTTAAGTAGACACAATGATTTCTAAGCTTCTAAGAGACAAATGTTATTTGTACTAGCTTTTTCTTCAGTTCAGTTTGGTCGCTCAGTTGTGTCCGACTCTTTATGACCCCATGGACTGCAGCACGCCAGGCCTCCCTGTCCATCACCAACTCCCAGAGCTTGCTCAAACTCATGTCCATCGAGTCAGTGACGCCATCCAACCATCTCATCCTCTGTTGTTCCCTTCTCCTGCCTTCAATTTTTCCCAGCGTCAGAGTCTTTTCCAGTGAGTCAGTTCTTCACATCAGGTGGCCAAAGTATTGGAGGTTCAGCTTCAGCATCAGTCTTTCCAATGTATATTCAGGACTGATTTCCTTTAGGATGGACTGGTTTGATCTCCTTGTTGTCCAAGGGATTCTCAAGAGTCTTCTCTAACACCACAGTTCAAAAGCATCAATTCTTCAGAGCTCAACTTTCTTTAAGTCCAACTCTCTAGTACTCTGAGAGATCATGGCTCTTGGAGATGATTGGATCTAGTACACTTGTACCTTCTAAATAGTGTATTTTTGAGAGTGTGTGATTTTGCATTGCTTTTCAAATGCTCCTTTGGCCCCAGAACCAACCTTGGCAAGGAGCCTCCGTTTCAGTTCAGTTCAGTCACTCAGTTGTGTCCAACTCTTTGTGACCCCATGGACTGCAGCATGCCAGGTTTCCCTGTCCATCACCAACTCCTGGAGCCTACTCAAACTCACGTCCAGTAAGTCAGTGATGCCATCCAACCATCTCATTCTCTGTTGCCCCCTTCTCCTCCTGCCTTGAAGGGGATGACAGAGGATGAGATGGTTGGATGGCATCACCAACTCGATGGATGTGAGTTTGAGTAGGCTTTAGAGTGCATGAATTCTCTGATTAGTGATCCTACCTGAGACTGATATTTATTGATATTTATTCATGCTTTCAGTTGAAAAAGAATCAGAGTTTTATTCTTGCTCATTTTCAGAGTCACTATTTAAATGAACAAGAACAGTTATTAGTGGATATAGAATGTCCCTCAGTATAACCCAACAAACACAAAAGACGTTTTGCTATTTGGTCCTGTAAAACATATTTCCTCCCATTTTTCTTTTACTTAACTTGCCCTTCCCCTGAAATTTTCTATAGTTTTTCTTTTTTTTCTTTAAAGAAAAATCTTTTGTATTGAAGCAGTGGCGTATCTGCTCCAAAACGACTTTATTTTTTTTCTGGGAGAAAAGTTTTTGAACCAAAATCCATATGTTATAGTTTCATGTTAAAACATTGAATGAACCTTTTAATATTTGCTAATAACTATCGTTATGAGAAAAAGATATGATGTTGCAGGTTGAAGTGCCTCAGAATTACACAAGAGCCTATTTCAGTTCAAAGACAAAGAAATATCATAGTTGTGACAATGCTAATACTTATAATGTGCAGTCGGAATACAGTGCATCGGGGCCTCCTTTTTAATTGATTGTGAGACCTCTTCTGTCACAGTCTTCAGCCGGCTGCATCTTTTTCATGTCTGCATCATGTAAGAATGGTGCCATTTTTTTCCTTTAACAGACAGTAAAATGTCACTGGTAAATCATTACCCTCATCACCTCAAATAACTCAAAGCTTGCCTGTCAAGATGCAGGAAAGAATTCCCATGATTACAAATAGGCTTATCATCGCCAATCTCAGGAAACAGCAGAGAGTGCCAGATAGACAGGCATCCCAAACTCGCTTCAGACTAGGAGAGGAATCAGCTTCAGTTGGTTGGATATATCCTTTGGACATGACAATGACCCTCCAGATTCCATAGTGCACAGGTAATAGCCTTTATTTTTCTCATCATGATCATAGAGATAAATGAGGCGGCCACAGCCCCCACATCAGCCTTTCTTATGAGCAAGTATACACATTTGTTAGAACTCTTGGCAGTCGCTCTGTGTCCGGAAATGAACAGAGTTACTTGGAATCCCTGGGCTGTTTTCTCCGAGTGTCCCCGCCCTGGTCGTTCATTGCCCTCACCCCTAAGCCGCATGACGTACGCAGACCGGGATGCTGCTGCCATCCATTTCCTTGTACTATATGCGAATTCACTTCAGGTCAGAATGTTGCTAATCGTGCCAAGCACATATCTCTCGTTTGGTTTTCCTTTGCATAATTTCTTCAGTTAAAGATTCAAGTGACTCTTGCCATAGATTTATATACCTGTTTGGAATAGCCATTAACTTTTCCATTGGGAAATGTGCCCTCACAGCTGCTTGAGATGCCAAAGGCAATTAGTATTCCAGTTGAGTTCAGATTATAGTGAATTATATAAGCATATGGCCAGCTATTCCTTTTATGCCAGATTCTAGTTACTAGTTTTCACTTCTAGAGTCAATAAAGAAACCAATTTTGTCAAAAAAGAAAATTCAATAAGAAAAAAATCCTTTACTATATAACTGTAATTATAGATGAGCGATTTCTTTGGTAAAAGAAAAAAGGCATAAATATAGTAACTCTCTTATAGATCATTGAACAGAATATGAAATCTCTATGCAAACAGAAATGACTGTATTTTCATTATTCTTAGACAGACGTTCACAAGGGAAGGATGTGAACATTCTTTGTTCCTGACTAAATCATCGTGATATGTCATCATGCTAGTTTATATACAGAAAAGGAAAAGCGTTATAAATATGTTGAACAAAGCAATAATTTTAAAACTGGAAGTTCTCCTTCCAGCACATTGATTGAGTCATTAAAGCTCTTATCTGTGAGCTGGTTTAGAAGATACTGAAGTGAACTTCCTCCAGTGTCTTGGGCACCATGGAAACTGCATTCTTATTCTCTAGCTTACCTGTTTAATGACTGGATTATCGGTATCTGCTTCTTGTGAATTCTGCTTGCACATACCCAGGTATTTGCTGATTTTGCATGAAAAAGAAAATTATTTGCTATAGTGCTTCCAAGGCTGTTTTGGTCTTGGTATACAAACTTGGAATTATTAAAATGCTGTGCTTTGGTGGGGATCCCAATCCTGAATGTGAAAAGTAATTATTTTATTTACAAAATAATTAATTGAAGGGATTTAATACATTAAATAAGTTATTGAATTTTTGTACAGTTAAATCGTAGTGACTTTAACCTTAGAATTCTTATTCCAGTTAAGAGAATAATTAGCTGATTTGTAGTACCTTCTCTCCTGTGTCACTCTTCAACACATGGACATTTGACTTCCAAAAATGCAATTTTAATATTTTAAAATTATATTATTAGATGATAAAACTGCTAGGCTGAATATATTAATTCATTCACACTTCAGTCACTTGCGTCCGTTCCTTGGGAGGGAATCTAGCTTGGATTAATGTTAACATGTCTGTTTCCTAAACAGGGAAGTCTACATAGGATTCAAAATCCACCAGAGTACAGGGGCTGGTGAAGCTTTTAAGTTATATACTTCATGATACTTTGACAAAGTCCATAGTTTTTATCACATTCTCTACAGATGGTCTGGGACTCCCGTTCATCACCAGTGAATGACTGAGGTAACAGTGATAAGCCGCATGTGTCCATAAATTCATTAGCCCATTTTCAGTGCCCAAATCCAAAAGCTAGCTTTTCCTGAAAGAGTCCTTTTTATTATCTCAAGTTATAAATGTTTTAAAATCCCCACTCATTGAGGGGCCCAGCTGGTCCCAGTGTCCTGAGCTAGAAACCAGGAAGTCATCGTAGCTGGTTTTTACTTAGTCCCAACCTCCAGCCCCTGCTATTTAAAACCTCCACGCCTTCCACCTGTTCCCTTACAGAGATGTTAACAAGTGGCACAGATGCAAAAATTCTCATGATGTAGTGTATGACATAAGAATGAAGACGATTTTATGCTTTCATTTTCTTTCTATCACTTAAAAATTAATATCTGATGGTAGAATGACCTATCTTGCAACACTCCATGCCCTCTAAGTGATAATTCAATATGCACACTGATGAAAAAAGTTTGTCACATGGAAAATAGTCACATCACCAAAGTGGACTACTAGGGCAAGATTGTCCCCTGTCATAGAATTTTCAGAGGAATTGATGTTTATTTGAGAACTTAAAGGAGTCTTACAAAAATGGAAGCAGAAAAATTGCTCTAAGCAGAGAGGCAGCATGTACCACTTATCTCATTATTACGTGAAAATTGGCTGCCCTCACACTGTAGTTCCCTGAAGTTAGGGACAGTCTCGTATTAAATGTTCAGTACATATTCATAGAGTTTGAACTGTTTGTGGTAGATTGATTTACAATGACCAGAAGCCTTTCAGTTCAGTTCAGTCACATAGTCATGTCCGACTCTTTGTAACCCCATGGACTGCAGCACGCCAGATTTCCCTGTCCATCACCAACTCCTGGAGTTTACTCAAGCTCATGTCCACGGAGTCGGTGATGCCACCCAACCACCATCTCATCCTCTGTCATCTCCTTCTCCTCCCACCTTCAATCTTTCCTGGCATCAGGGTCTTTCCCAATGAGTCAGTTCTTCGCATCAGGTGGCCAAAGCACTGGACTTTCAGCTTAAGCATCAGTCCTTCCAATGGATATTCAGGACTGATTTCCTTTAGGATGGACTGGTTGGATCTCCTTGCTATCCAAGGGACTCTCAAGAGTCCTCTCCAATACCACAGTTCAACAGCATCAATTCTTCAGAGCTCAACTTTCTTTATAGTCCAACTCTCACATCCATACATGACTACTGAAAAAACCATAGCCTTGACTAGATGGACCTTTGTTGGCAAAGTAATGTCTCTGCTTTTTAATATGCTGTCTAGGTTGGTCATAACTTTTCTTCCAAGAAGCAAGCATCTTTTAATTTCATGGCTGCAATCACCATCTGCAATGATTTTGGAGTCCCCAAAACATAAAGTCAGCCACTGTTTGCATTGTTTCCCCATCTATTTGCCATGAAGTGATGGGACCAGATGCCATGATCTTAGTTTTCTGAATGTTAAGTTTTAGGCCAACTTTTTCACTCTTGTCTTTCACTTTCATCAAGTGGCTCTTTAGTTATTTTTCACTTTCTGCTGTAAGTGTGGTGTCATCTGCATATCCGAGGTTACTGATACTTCTCCCAGCAATCTTGATTCCAGCTTGTGCTTCATCCAGTCCTATTCCAGGTAGAGTCTGCTCCTTTTTTCCTTGACCTGAGCTGGGTCTGTGACTTTGATCAGTAGACTGTAGCAGAGGTGATATGTCAGCTGTGCCCCTAGGTCCTAGGAGACTCCCTCTGAATAAACCTAGGCTAGTTTGCTGGAGTCTTCACAGGATCAGACAGGAATCTTCCAAGGTGAGATGATCCTAACCCAATCAGCCATCAAGTGGCCTGGTTGCTAGTTGTAGGCACATAACTAAGCCCAGGCTAAACCAGAACCACTCAGGTGAGCCCAGCTCAAACTGCCAATCAGAAGCTAAATAGATTATTGGCTTTTTAAAGCCAGCAGGATTTGGGGTGGCTTGTTAGGCATTCAGAACTAATTTAAGTACCATTTAAACTTATAAAGCAAAATCAATCTTGGTAAATAACTATTATGTTTAAGTGTACCACTCTTAAATCGACTAAATTAATTACTACATTAGTGTCTTACTGGATTTAAAACTATGAAGATAACAACATGGAGATGGGAAATCTGTTGATTATTTGGAAGTCAATCAGTCTTGCTCTCTTTTTCCCTATAGAAGAAAATTTCATAGCCAGCCTCTATTTTATGCTCAGTATTAGCCAATGGTACCCTAGGTTATAAGGGCTTGATAAATCTTGATCTAGTGTTTTGACAGTATTGAATATCTAGGGCCATTTTGAAGAAAACAATCTTAATATAAAATATCTAATGTTAAATCCAGGAGTCTGAGCAAAAATAGAATTTTAAATAATTTATTTTTAACCTATTGATTCACTCTTAATTAATTAACCAACCATTCAAGTAAACAAGCATTTGTTAGAAGCTGGGCATAGTGCTAAATTCTACTGTGAGGAAAATTAAGTGTCCTCTTTTTGCAAAGCTTTTAATTTATTTTGGGTGTCAGACATATGACCTTTAATTATAAAACATGGACTATGACCTTGAGCCTTGAAATTATAAACTATAATTTCAGGCTGAATAGATAGGGGCATAATAACAGAATTAAAGGCAGTAAGTAAGAAGGAAAATTATTACTCTGACTGACGAGACTGAGAAAGACTTTATGGACTAGTTGGCTTCTAAAGTACACTCTGAGTGATTAATGACATTTTCACAGGAAGAGAAAGTTGGAAAAGACATTCTATGCTAGCATAACAACACAAATAACAACATGGAAGCTTTAGAACATACGATGCATTTAAGCAAGTAGGAGGATGAGATCCAAGGGGTGAAGGGCTATGGGTGACAAATATTTTCTTACATATTGATCAATTTCATAGTTCTAAGAAGTATGCACGGGATGAATTAGCAACAGCAAAGAGGACTTTGGGGGAAGAAAAGTAGAGCATTGACATCTCTGAAGGGGATTTAAGGAAAAGTATCTCTCTTTTTAAGAAAGGACATTTTATGGCGTGTTTGTAGGCTCCAAACCATGATGTAGTAGATGGGGAAAGATGGAGGGCGCACCCGGGAAGACATGCCTGCGGAAGAGACGCTCATGGCTAGTGAGAGGCGGGAGGACCGAGAGTGTGAGTTGCGGGACGTTTCTCTTCTGAGAGCCTGGGGGGCAGTTCTTCCACTAATAGGGGAGGGAGGTCACAGCTGAAGTCGCAGAGCAAGGAAGGGTGCGTAGACTTGGGATGGGAAGCCCTGGGATGGAGTTCTTCAGCAACACGAGTCATCAGACCTTCCCAGTCTTTGCTCACTGGCAGGGTGCCAGTTCTTCCTTGACGTACTCGTTGGTGAAGTACCGAGGGGGAGAATTAGCCACACATGGACTATGGCAATCCTCCTAGGAATGTACTTCCTGCAATTCACAGTGGCTTCCCACCCCCCCTGCTTTACTTCAGGCCCTGCCTCAAGTCTTGACCAGCTTACTTCTACCTTCCATAGGAAAATCACCAGAATAATTTTTATAAAGCACATCTTTTCAATCATTATACCGTTAAAATATTTCATTTAAAATGTTAAATCCCCATCAGATCAAATTCCAGTTCCCTACTGTGGGGCCCAAGGCTGCTCACTGACACTGATCTTTTCCTCGTCTGTCTTGTTTTCACTACTATAACTCATTGGAAAATCAAGCTGATGTACTTAAAGTTCCCCCAACATCTCATGCTATTTTATACTTCCCTGTACTTACTGTATGCTTGCCTCTGTCAACAATGGTACATATTCCTTTATCTGTAGGCTAAAATCCCCATTCAGGTATCACTTCAAGTCTTGTCTCGTCTGGGAAGTGTTTCTTGACCTTCTTGGCAGAGCTGAGCAACTTTTCCTTTGTGCTTCCATTGTGCCCTGTCTCCGTTTCTTATAATAATCGACTATGTAGCTTTGGGAGGCAGATATTTGGTTATTTTTCATCTGTACACCTCCACGTCTAACATAGTGCTCAGAAAGTGACTGATCAACGTGTAAACCTTTGAATGAAACTGAGATTTTGACGTTTCTCGTGTGAGCAATGGAGTATATATACAGAGATGCCATTAAAGATGTTAATAAACACACAAGTCTTGGGAGTAGGGAGAGAAATGATAAATATGACTATACAACATGTTAGGGATTTGAATCACCAAGACCCACGTAGGGAACGGGAAAACACTCCAGGTTTGTAGCTGATGGGCACATATATGATGCTTGGGAAAGTCACAAAAATACTATGACCCTGTTTACAGTAGTGGATTCATGTCTCTTCCTCATGGTCAGAACAATGTGATCCAGAAGGCTAGAAACACCAGTGAAATCTGAGGGGAAGGGGTCACAGTGACCACTGGGCTTATTTCTTATCTATGCTTTAAACTTGATTAAGAAGTTCCTGTGGTTCACTCACCGTCTAATTCAACTTGCTAAACATATCATTTCTGGCTGTCAAAATCACGAGTGGCAGTAAACAAGGTCAAATGCTTGTCTGCCCTCTGCTCAGCCCCCATAAGAATTTGTAGGAAGGTTGGCTGGTAGGAGAGTCAGGAATTCTAATGACCGCCATACTTTGGCAGCGTAAGCAAATACCTGTGCAGAAGACTGCAATTTGGGAAAGAGAGTCTCCAGGGAACCCCAATTTGTAGCTGTGGGAACAGCTATGAATTTCATAGACAGTGATCCACATGGAGGGGACATGGCTCCTGTGCTGGAAAAGGCATAGGCACAAGCCTGTTGGCAGGGTGGAAGTTTGTTTTCCGTGCCAGGACAGACTCTGCAAGAGCAGCTGCATGTCTGTTGGGGAACATCTCTCATGGAGTGAGGAAAAATGTTAATTTTGGAAGGGATGGAGATTTGTTCTAAAGGCCAGTGAGAGTTCACACCAAAACCACCAGGCTTCCATGATGCATATATTTGGACTTGCTGACTGGCATGACTTTACTATCCAGGATTATGTCTTCTGTTTTCCTGACTTTTAGCCAGGGATAAGTGGGCCTGTTTGTCAGCTTTTATTATGGCAATCCAAGTTGGGAATCCAGAATGTCAACTACAGGGGGCTTTCATTATAAAAGGGATTTTCTTGATTTATTTATCACCAAATTATTTATTGCAGTTCACAGTCCAAAGTAGACTTCAACAGAACCAAAGCTTGTAATTCTGTGCTGCTGAGCAAACCCAGTTCCTAGAGCCATGAAGCTGCACAAGTTTTCTTGACCAACGAGTGTGTCTGTTTGCATGTGGAGAAAAAACTTTTGCTTCAATTTTGAGATGAGATCTCTGGGAATTTAAGGATAAGCAGGATCAATGAAGAAAATGATTGTTGGGATGTCCCAGGTGGCAGAGTGGATAAGAATCTGCCTGCCAATGCCGAGGACACAGGTTTAATCCCTGATCCGGGAAGATCCCACAGGCCACAGAGTAATTAAGCCCACGAGCTGCGATTACAAAGGCCCATAGGCTGCAGCTCCTGAAGCGCAGTCACCGGGAGCCCACGCTCTGCCGCAAGAGAAGCCACCCCACAGCACGCCGTCAACAGAGAGGAGCCCTTGCAAAGCAGTGAACCCCCAGCCCAGCCAAAAATGAAATAAGTAAAAATACCGCTTTTAAAAAGTGGTGTTTAAAAAAGATTATTGAAAACCATACAGAAACTGGGAAAGTGAAAGCAGAGTCAGGAGAGAGTCAAGACTGGGAAAATGGAGCTAATCCCCTCTAACGTGAATGGTTTCAAGTTGACAAAGCCCAGCGGAAGGGGCTGGGTAATGTTTGAGCGACCTGGGACCACGGAGGAAGTAGGATCAGATCTGATGTATCTGGAAAAGAGAAACTAGAAATGTTTATGTTACCATCCATATCAAAGAAGTCGTTTACATCCAGTGAGTTCTGAAGCTGGGGAAAGTGAAGTTTGGGAGGAAAGCAGTTGGATTATAATGCAATTTCTCATGGTTCCTTTGGGGCCAGACTCAGAAGCAAAAGTGGAACATTAAATTCTGAAACCTGTAGAAGGGGATTCCACTCACATGTGGACATAAAGGGGAGGCTTTATGTTGGTAATTAGAAATTGCAAGTTAAAAACATTTCTGAGCTTTTGTTTGCAGATGACATGATACTGTACATAGAAAACCCTAAAGATAGTATCAGAAAATTACTAGAGCTAATCAGTGAATTTTGCAAAGTTGCAGGATACAAAATCAATATACAGAAATCACTTGCATTTCTATATACTAAAATGAAAAATCAGAAAGAGAAATTAAGGAATCAATCTCATTCACCATTGCAACAAAAAGAATTAAATATCTAGGAATAAACTTAACTAAGGAGACAAAAGAACTGTACACAGAAAATTATATGATATTAATGAAAGAAATCAAAGATGACATAAACAGATGGAGAGATATTCCAAGTTCCTGGATAGGAAGAATCAATATTGTGAAAATTACTATACTACCAAATGCAATCTATAGATTCAATGTGATCCCTATCAAACTACCAATGACATTTTCCACAGAACTAGAACAAAAAATTTCACAATTCATATGAAAACAAAAAGGACCCTGAATAAGCCAAAGCAGTCTTGAGAAAAAAGAATGGAGCTGGAGGAATCAACTTTCCTGACTTCAGACCATGCTACAAAGCTACAGTCATCAAGACAGTATGGTATTGGCACAAAAACAGAAATATACACCAATGGAACAAGATATAAAGCCCAGAAATAAACCCATGAACCTATAGATACCTTATTTTTGACAAAGGAGGCAAGAATATACAATGGAGCAAAGACAGCCTCCTCAATAAATGGTACTGGGAAAACTGGACAGCTACATGCAAAAGAATAAAATTGGAACACTTCCTAACACCATAAACAAAGATAAACTCAAAATGGATTAAAGACCTAAATATAAGACCAGAAACTATAAAACTCTTTATAGTTTTCCTTATAGAGGAAGACATAGGCAGAACACTCGATGACATAAATCAAAGCAAGATCCTCTAAGACCCACCTCCTAGAGTAATGGAAATAAAAACAAAAGTAAACATGCTGTACCTGATTAAGCTTAAAAGCATTTGCACAGCAAAGGAAAGTATAAGTATATAAGTATATATAAGTATAAAAGGCACATGTATCCCATTGTTCATGTAGCACTGTTTACAATAGCTAGAAGATAGAAGCAACCTAGATGTCCATGGACAGATGAATGGATAAAGAAGTTGTGGTACATATACACAATGGAAGATTACTCAGCCATAAAAAGGAACACCTTTGAGTCAGTTCTAATGCCGTGGATGAACCTAGAACCTATTATACAGAGTGAAGTGCAGAAAGAGAAAGATAACTATCATACTCTAATGCATATACATGGAATCTGGATAAATGGTGCTGAAGAGTTTACTTCCAGGGCAGCACTGGAGAAACAGACGTGGAGAACAGACCTGCGGCCATGGGAGAGCGGGGGAGAGGGGAGACGCGTGGAGAGAGTCACATGGACGCTTACACAACCATGTGCAAGACGGATAGCCAGCGGGGATGTGCTGTGTGGCTCAGGAAACTCAAACGGGGGCTCTGTATCAACCCAGAGGGGTGGGATGGGGAGGGAGCGGGGAGGGAGGTTCAAGAGGGAGGGGATGTGTGTATGCCTATGGCCGATTCATGCTGAGGAGGGGATATATGTATGCCTATGGCTGATTCAGGCTGAGGCTTGACAGAAAACAACAAAACTCTGTAAAGCAATTATCCTTCAATAAAAAAAGAAATTAATTAAAACATTTTTGAGCAAGAGTTATGGTCATAGGAATGACAGGATTGGTCTGATTTTGTATTCTGGTGGAGAAGTATTGAAAGAAGAGCCCAAGCTTAGAACTTACAGGGGTCATATTATAATGTGGGTTATCCTGTTCATAGGAGAGAGGAGAGCCCAGAACAGTCTTTCGGTTCCACGTTGGATTCCAGGAAAGCCTCCAGGAAAGCCTTACAGGGTGCCACCTTTAGGCAAGGAATTGTGCACAATTCCATGCATACAAATGGGGATGTTCTGAATGTATGATCATCATCTCTCGGGGGCATGTCACCAAGCATAAACGTGAAATCTCTTCATCTAGACTTTAAAATAATAGGCTTATATTAATACAGCAAACGTAAAACACCAGGGAGGGTGGCTTTGGCTCCTCGTAGTTTAGGGGTAATTTCTCTCTATGCTGCTCTAACTACCAAATACAAAGGTAAGGACTCAGACCCATGTTCAATCCTAGGTGTGGTGATCAGGTCACTAGGTGTAAGGAGTCAGATCCCAAGCCTAACTCTACTCCCAGGGACACCCCAATGAACAATTATCACGTCTTTACTATTAGTCAGATGTTCTAGTACAGTAACAGAGTGAAGGAGTAAAAACCTAATGCATTAACAGATTCTGTGTAAGAAATTTAATTGCATTTAATTGCAGATTGCAGAAAGCATAAATATATTAATCTGTCATTTTTTTAGTTTATTTTTAATTGGAGGATAATTACTTTACAGTGCTATGCTGATTTCTGCCACACATCAACATGAGTCAGCCAGAGGTCCCCATGCGTCCTCTTCCTCTTGAACCTCCCTCCCACCTCCCGCCCTATCCCACCCCTCTAGGTTGCAACAGAGCACTAGGCTTGAGCTCCCTGCATCATGCATCAAATTCCCACTGGCTATCTAATTTTACAGTCTATCATATTTTCAAGATAACGAATATACCCTTGGGCTAGAAAAACCCAAGGTCCCCCAATTAACTGTATTAGAACAAAGTATCTTTAATTTTAAAGCAAATACAATACTTTATCAAACTCATATTGGCCAAATATGTTTCTTCTTAAACCTTCTAATCTGATTTTTCTCTCTTTAGCATTTTTAATACACATAACTCTAGCCACGTGACTGTTGCTGTAAAGATTGAAAAGGGCACAGTTAAAAGATCTCCCACATGGCTTCAAAACAGCAATATTAAATACATCTGAGTGCTACACAAGTAATTAGCCACAGGCAATTAAATATGATTCACTTGGTGACTACAGCCGTATTCCAGACTATATGGAAGACTCAAAGCTCCCTGTAAATAAAAGTAGGACTATTTTCATTTCAAAACTGAAAGAAGACCCCATGGGTGGTCTGTCACCCACTAGCTTGCACATATGACTGTGCAAAAATAACCTTCTGAGGGCAAAAATCAATGGCTTTCCTTAAAGAAGAACATAGGGACTCAATAACTAATTAGCTTATGTCTCTCTGTTCCTGTAATTGCAAACCATGCTGGAATCAACTTTCTGAAAGTGTGAAATAGCTATTACTGCAAACGGCTTGCTGCTACCACCACCTTCTATTTTTAACACTTGGGATATTTCTTTTCTATGGACCTAGTTCAGCCAAAAATTTATATAAGAATCCTCTGTTGACCAAAATATAAATATAACATTTTTTTCTAGGGTGAAACTAAAACACTTTAAAGAAGAACATGAGGGAAACGTTCAGGTTAAGGGGCTGAATGTTAGAAGTCAAGAGGTCTAGATTCTTCTTTTTATCATCAAAACAGTTCTCATTCTGGAATAGGCATCTCATACATGGACTCGATGGACGTGAGTCTGAGTGAACTCCGGGAGATGGTGATGAACAGGGAGGCCTGGCGTGCTGCGATTCATGGGGTTGCAATGAGTCAGACACGACTGAGCGACTGAACTGAATTGAAATTACTTTTAGCATGCTAAGTGGTATAGTATAATAGACATCTCTCTCTATATATATGTATGTATATTATTCACTCAAACTCATTAAAAGGATCCATGCAGGCAAGTTGGTTGAGAGATTGAGCGGTTTTATCGTGTTATATTTTTAAACAGACAGTTGAATAGAAGTAACATAGTGGCATAAAGATAGACTGTATTTTCACAAAACTTCATTACAACTAGTTGAAAAGTGAAAGAAAAGGAACCCAACTGGTTCATTTCATCTACTAACACCAAATATTCTTCGGTAAATGCCCGGTTGCATGATCATAGCACTAGAATATTGTGTTCCCTGCCATGTTCTCTGTTGGCTGACAGTGTGTAAAAGCGAGGCCGCAATTGATATGTAGTCATTATTGGAGAAAATTTAGGCCTACCGTGTTCTGGAAGAGTTCCATGGCTCCTTGTCATTCTTTAGGTCTCGAATATTCCATCCTCAGGCAGTTCTTTGTTGAGGCCACTCTATCTAAAGAAGCCCTCTTTCTGTCTAAGCACTTTCTCTCTTAAACTCTCTGTTTCACTCCTTCAGAACACTTATCACAATTTTTTAATTGTCTCATTTTTTAAAATGTTCTTTGGGGGTAATGTTTTCTCTCCTCCAGGATAGAAGCTGCATGAGTGCCTTGCTCATCTTCTCTGTTACCTAGGTTAGTGCTGGGCACATTAAACACCCTCAATAAATAATCACCAAATACATGGATCAATGAAGAAAGAATATAGAGCTCTGTTAAGGTCAGTCAATGACGTCAGTAATCAATCAACTGGTGTGATGGAGGAATTATATGTCCTTCAATAACTTTTTTAGTTATGAAATCAGGCGTTGATGAGCACATGTAGTTGTATCATCCTATAATCTAAGGAAGTAAGAGAAAAATGATTTTATCGTTCTGTTCCTGATTTATATTTTGAGAAATGATCCAGCTGATAGAAATGAGTAAAGCAATGTGGTGTCACCTCGAGTGAGTTAGATGTAATTTCAGGTAGGTGACATATCGACATATCGACAGTGATCACCTTAGTCTACTGGTCATTACTGAGCCACAGCGGCTGCAAGTGAGATGGCCGTCACCCCCTGTTTGATCTGTCCTGGTCGGATAAGCACTCCTTATTTCTGTCCTGAAAGTTTCCTTCAAGCCTTGTCTTCTTTCAGAGAACTGAGCCTTGCTCATCAGCCCATGTCCTTATCATGGTTCACAGGAATATGGAAAGACAGAGGAAGTCAAGTCATTTTTACTGGCTTGAAACGATAACCATTTATTTGCTCCTAATTCTGCAGGTCAGGACTTCGAGCAAGGCCCAGCTGGCATGGTTTCACTTCTGCCCGACGTTGTGTTGGCTGAACTCATGCGAGTCCTGCAGATAGGCTGAGGCTGGCTTGCTCTTCTTGGCTTGAGGCGTGTGCCTGACGGTTGCTCGGGGCTGTCCGTCAAGGTACCTTAGTCCTCCTCCTAACGCAAGAGCTGTTACTCCGTTTCTGTTTGCACTGCACTTGCTGATGTACTCGTGGCCAAATAAAGTCACAGAGCGAATTCTAGGATCATGGAGGAACGGGACTGCACAAGGAGAAGGGAGCCATTAAAGGAACAAGCTAGCTCGTATTTGCAGTCAACAAAAGACTCGGAGCTGTATCTTTTCCAAATACTGTTATGTCCTTGGATATGATTGCAATAAACCTTCCCAGAGATCATGTGATTAGAAGGAGAGACAAACTAAGTCCTGATTTTGTGTCTATGTTTTCATGTCTGCAGCAGAGTTTCCTGGTAACTCATCGTTAGAAGCATAACTATGAAATTCAAGACAGAATAAAAGGGTTTGTAAAGTAAATCCTTGCTGTGAAAAAGTGATGCCACCAAATATTGAAAATATCTCACATTCACTCTGAGGAACAAGAAGGACTCATCGAGAATTAAAGAAGCATTTGTGGCTACTTAGAAAATCATTAGCTTAGCAAATCTTTCTCATGTAATTGGTATTTGAGGCAGCTTAGTGGAAAGGGATGTTATTTTACTTTTATTAAGCATCAAATATTTAATGCATTCATATAACACATTTTGAGAAAAATCACCCTTATCCAAGAGGCAGTCTTGACTGTGCTGCGCCATCAAACTCTGCTGCTCATTTTGTAATTGTGAGGGAGAGTTCCTAGTTTTAATGAAACAGGAAATGTTTTTATTAGCCTAGCAATTTTTATTGAAACATTTATAGTATTCTAAAGTGATTAAGCAATAATAGTTAATGCAATATCATTTCTTATTATAAAATAAAGATGGTTATTATCATTATGAAGCATAAGAGAAAATGTGTTGCTTTGTTTGGGTCAAGTTACAAAGCAGAACGTGAAGGTCATGCAGAGCCACTTCCCTAACCTGGTTCCTGCCCCCACGGCGCTCCAGTGTTCTCTAGCAGTGCAAACATCACACAAGCCCAAGATATTTCCTACACGTTCCTGAAAGTCGACAGAGGAGACTAAAGTTTGTGAAAAAACAAAGTGAGACAGAATCTCCAGAGGCTAAATCAAGCAACTTGCTGAGTGCATCTTCAGTGGCTGATGAAACTAGGTTAGATGACAAGATAACAATATGTAATCTAACCTAACTATTCAGAATCATTGTGTCAGCCATATCTTAGCATAGGAAAGTTAAAGAGTAAGCTAATGTTTAACCCAAGTGTTTGCTGTGTGCCAAGTGCTGCTCTGATTACTTCAACATATTATTTCCTTTAGACGTTGGAAACCTGTGTCTGACAACTGATGCATGGAAAGGAAAAGGGTGAAGGGACTGATTTTTATATTACTTTCCTCCTATAGTCCCCCACTGGAGAAGGAAATGGCACCCCAACCAGTGTTCTTGCCTGGAGAATCCCAGGGACGGGGGAGCCTGGTGGGCTGCTGTCCAGAGGGTCGCACAGAGTTGGACAGGACTGAAGTGACTTAGCATACATGCATGCATTGGAGAGGGAAATGGCACCCGACTCCAGTACTCTTGCCTGGATAATCCCATGGATGGAGGAGCCTGGTAGGCTGCAGTCCATGGGGTCGCGAAGAGTCAGACACGACTGAGCGACTTCCCTGTCACTTTTCACTTTCATGCATTGGAGAAATAAATGGCAACCCACTCCATTGTTCTTGAGTGGAGAATCCCAGGGACGGAGGAGCATGGTGGGCTGCCGTCTATGGGGTCGCACAGAGTCGGACACGACTGAAGTGACTTAGCAGCAGCAGCAGCAGCAAAGTCCCCCACTCTTAATCATTTATTAATATGATTCTGGAATTCTTTAAAGTGTATCTATCTGCAACATTGCTATCTTTCTATAATCAGGTCATAGGATTAAATAAACACTTGACCTTTCTTTTTTCCCCCAAACGTTAAACTTTTTATTTTGTGTTGGGGTATAGCCAATTAACAATGTGTGGCAGTGTCAGCTGAACAGCAAAGTTTCACCTGCATAGTTTCAGCCGTATGTATACACGTCTCTATACTCCCTCAAGCCCGCTCCATCCAGGCCGGCATGTTACACTGAGCCGAGTTCCGTGTGCTATACAATAGGTCCTAGCTGGTTATCCATTTTAAACACATAACCTTTTAATTTTGCAGCATAATGACCGTCATGAATCACGTAAAATCTACAGTTTCTTTCCATATTTCATTTTGGATACTGTATGCTGCTCCTTTGGCAAATAGACGTTTGGTTAGTTCCCAGTTTGGGGCTACTATGATCGCGCTACTAGCAATATCCTGGAGGACGTCTTTGAAAGAGGGCTTCCCTGGTATCCCAGATGGCCAGAATCCGCCCACAATGCAGGAAACCTGGGTTCGATCCCTGGGCCAGGAAGATACCCTGGAGAAGGAAATGGCAGCCCGCTCCAGTATTCTTGCCAGGAAAATTCCATGGACAGAGGAGCCTGGTGGGCTACAGTCCATGGGGGTCGCGAAGAGTCAGACACAATTGAGTAACTAATATATATTTTTCCAATGAGTCAGCTCTTCGCATGAGGTAGCCAGTTGGTGATGGACAGGGAGACCTGGCATGCTGCAATTCATGGGGTCTCAAAGAGTCGGACACAACTGAGCGACTGAACTGAACTGAACTGAATATATATTTTGATTGGGTATGTGCTTAATCAGAGGACATAAAAATGATCAGCTTTGGTAGAAACAGACGGTTTTCCAAAGGAGTTGAATCAACTTTTTTTCTACCATTGTTTATGAGCATTCTGGTTACTTAACAAACTCACCCACATTTACAAATGTTTGCTTTCTCATTTTAGTCTTTCTTCTGTGTGCATAATGGTCTTGCATGGCAGTTTTTATTTTCTTTTCCTGCATGGCCAGTGGAATAATCACCTTTTTATATGTTTATTGGCTATTTGTCCACATTGGCCTAGGGTTTTTAAAGAGCACTTTTTTTGCATGATGGGAGTATACCTGGAGGAATGGTAGTTTTTCCTGATGGACCCAACAGAAAACAACAACAACAACAACAAAAGCTGTCTTTTCTTAGTCTAGTCTAGATGTTTGTTCATATTTGGCAAGTTAACTTGACCGGCGGGATTAAGTGCTATGGTTGGCCAGCTGACCGCTCCGCAGTGCTCCGTTCACATGGCGCTTGCCATTTTGTGGTAGAGGTGTCTAGCTTTGTTTCTTTTGAGTAAGATTATACCAGGTGTATTTTATGCTATCTTTTTTTCATACAGTAACACAGATCTATTTGAGTCTACCTAGTGAGTGAATTGTACTCACTATTTTACTTAATGGAACTTATCCAACCAGATCCTTCTTGAAGGATATTAGTTATTTCTTCTGTTTTTCTTTTTACTAGCATCAAAAATGTTCCAATTAAGATCATTGTGAATTTGGATGTTTACTGTGGGTACGTACTTAAAAGTGTGATCTCTGGATCAAAGGTGATGTACATTTAAATTTTTAAAAAATAACTGCTCACCAGATGTCCTCCAAAGAGATGACACAAACATAACAAAGTGTTTTCTGTTCCTCACAACTAACTCAGTATTGGTTGATGTCAGTGATTTTATTTTTGCCAAGTTGTTGAGTGAAATAATATACGTTCTCTTAAATTTGTGTCTTTCAATTTTCTTCTATAAATTGCCTATTGATATTCTTTGCCCAGGGTTACATACTCCACTTGTTTCAGGACCCAAGAAGATGAAGCAAATAAAAGAACTGGGCACTTGTAAAACAATAGGGGGAGAAGGGGTAATTGTGTTGAGCTGCATGAAGATGGCCTGCCTGACCCGAAAGCATGGTGAAAGCCCAACTAGAGCTATTAGGTTATTCATTTTTCCTGATTTTCACACAAAATTGCTACTTATCTTTTGTTTCATCCTTTGCCAATGTTTTCATTTTATCTGATACTTTATCACTTTTTCATTATATGTCTGTTTTTACTTCTTCATAAGAGTCAATTTTGCTATGAGTAAAGCAAATTAAAATTTTTTTCTTTCAGAATAGAAATATAGGTTAGAATTCCAGGGTTACTGTAATTCTTTTAGTTTTTGCTTTTTTTTAGTTGAAGTATAGTTGATTTATATTATTAATATATAAGTTTCAGGTGTACAGCATGGTAATTCTCACTTTGGGGGATTATATTCCACTTATAGTTATTATAAAATATTGGCTATATTCAAGAATGTGGCTTAAGCCATATTAGAGGAAACTTTATAGTCTTAAGTATTTTAAACTGGCTAGGATGAAGTCTTATGTCTCACCAATATCCCCAAATACAAATGACATCATTTTAGTAAAGTCCCATTAATCTTGGCTCTAATAATTTGAAACATTTAGTGATGATGATAGAATTTAAACAGAGACTACTATACTTCCCAAATTCTTTGTAAACTGTGAGTCTAAATTCTATAAACAAGTTGATAGAAAGTATATACATTAAAAACTTATTAGAAAACTTGTTTTAAACATCGCTGGACAATTTGACACTCCCTGTTACCCCTGAATAATTTGTGTGCTAATTCCCCATAACTTGTATGAATTGATAAAATCAACACTTGTTTCATATAGTTTTAAAGTGTGTGTACACATATACACATTTACAAAAGTTATAAATCAGTACTGTAAAAAATCGAAGCAATTTATCTTTATATGATAGTAAAATAAATGTTTTTTCCTTTTTCTGTTCCTGTTTTCTTCCCCAGAAAGCAATTTCTGTTAGTACGTGGCTGTGTCTACTTCTAGGATCTTCTCTACACATTTATAGACATACTATGTTTAATTAATAGACATGGCCAGGTTCATAATTTATTTATTTAAAAAACATGTTTAGTCTTATAGCATAGAGCCTTGAAGAGTACAGTACTACAGTACCACAGCTGGTGTAGCGGGGCTGTCCCTGAGTGAGCAGGCTAGAAGAGCTCTTCCCTGGGGGAAGGAGAGGGTGGGAGACCGTAGAGCTGGAGGCCCATCGGGACTAGGAGCTGGGGGCCAGCTGCAAGGGGACTCAGCCTGATGCTGACGGCGCCGGGGCCGGTTCCCTGCTGGCTACATCTATGATTTAGTTGCACTTTTCAAAACTATGTGAATAGGCTTTCATTATTTGATTTGCTGTTTTTGTTTAAGATGTCTTTTGGATCATTCCACTTTTGCAAATGTATGTTCTCCCCATTCTTTTTAATGGCTTCATAGTATTCAGTGCATAAGCATAATAATATATTTATCAGTAAACGTTTGGAGTGCTTTTAAAGTTTTATTTTAACAATGCTGTAATTACCATTCTTAAAATTATAGCTTTGCATATGTGAGAATAGGCAAAGGCAATGGCACCCCACTCCAGTACTCTTGCCTGGAAAATCCCAGGGATGGAGGAGCCTGGTAGGCTGCAGTCCATGGGGTCGTGAAGAGTCAGACATGACTGAACGACTTCCCTTTCACTTTTCACTTTCCTGCATTGGAGAAGGAAATGGCAGCCCACTCCAGTGTTCTTGCCTGGAGAATCCCAGGCTGGTGGGCTGCCATCTCTGGGGTCGCACAGAGTTGGACACGACTGAGTGACTTAGCAGCATCGGTGAGAATGTGCACACATGTACACATTCATATCTACATATATGACTATCTCTAAGAAAAAGAGACTCCTAGAAAGTAGTTGCTTAGTTGGAAAGTATGTCCATTTTCTTTTCTTGTTTTGTAATTTTAGACTTTTCCCTTTGTATTGGGATAGAGCGTATTAACAGTGCTGCAGCAATTTCAGGTGAGCAGTGAGGGGACCAGCCGCACACATACGTGCGTTCATTCGCCCCCATACTCTCCTCCCGACCAGGCTGGCACATAACGTTAAGCAGAGTTCCATACGCTATACAATAGGTCTTTGTTGGTTATCCATCTTAAATATACCAGTGTGCACGTGACCTTCCCAGAGTCCCTAACTACCCCTCCCCAACTGGCAACCATAAGTTCCTTCTCTAAGTCTTGAGTCCCTTTCTGTTTTGTAAGTTCATTTGTATCATTTCTCTTCAGATTCCACAGGTAAGGGATGTCTTCTCATATTTCTCCTTCTCTGACTTGCTTCCATTTTAGATTTAGATCAATGATGCTAAACTGTTCTCCAAAAAGCTCTATCCGTACATATGCTCACCCTGTCCAAATGTTCATACCTGATTTCCTATAAAGTATTCAACATAATTATTGCCAACATGTGCCAGGGTCCAGCCCCAGTGGATCCAGGGTGACTGGAAGGGGAGACGGAGAGGCGAGGAAAAAAACTTATTTATTTAATTAATTAGAAATATAAGATTATATTAGGAAGAAATAGTGTAGTAGGAAAATTTAGTGGAGAAAAGAGGTTGAATAACTTGGTTTACGTTGAAAACCAATAAAATCTCAGAACAAGAGATTTGCACCATCTACGTTAGGCCACCGTTGTCCATTTGAATATCAGAGGGTGCCCCACCTTGGGCTCCCTCTCTTATGGATCTTAGAAGCCAGGGCAAGTAAGTAGACATGACGAGCCTCGACGCCCCAGATGGGAATTCAGCCTGAAATTAGAGTAAAGAGGAGACACGGGGGAAACCAGTCCTTCCAATGACTGGCCCAGCCTCTACTGTCTAGAAAGGCCTTTTATACCTTTTTGATTGTACATAGAGATCAATGGGTAATACAAAGTTGTGCAGCGTTAGCAGCCCAGACTCTTATCAAAACCAGGCTTTTTCTCTGCAAACCTAATTGTATACACAAGTCTTAGGTGATTTACATCATGTTACGGCCAAAAGGGCCAATTAACATTTTATAGCCCTTTTCTGATAAGGTTTATCAACCAAAAGGCTTATTTGCGTTGATCTTCCCAAAGTCTGATGCCACTCTCAGAAAAACACTATATAAAGTTACATTCTTACATAGCAAAGATACAGCAATTTATAACAAGTAAAAGGAGTACAGTGATTTATAACAAAAGAAAAGTAATTAACTCAAAAGTCTAGTGTTGCTAACATCAAAACTACTATATACCTTTTTCCATATCCTGATTACATTGATTAATATCCTCCCAGGTGCCTAAAAGATAAAGAATATGGAGGCCTGGCAGCAATCATTGAGTCAACAGTGAAAACCCGTCACCAATATGATTTTTAGCTCTTTAGAAAAGGCTCTGTATCTTTAAGATGTTTTTAAGCTTTGTGCCTCTTGTGGTTGGGGGGCTGCAAGCAATTCACAAGCTGTAAAAAGTCCAGGGGAACCTGTTAGGCAAGCTAGAGAGTTATCAGAGGGGGTTTGAACTGAAACATCCCTTTCAAATGCAGAGGACTGAAGCCCTGAGTTAACTTTTTCCAGAGTGTGTCAGAAGAGTGGAAAAACAGAGTACAAAGGCAGGCAGATTCTGGTTTTTGGGGTACATGCTCAGGAAATACCAGGGGGAAACCCTGAGGCTTGACTCGCCTTGCCCATCAGGCCTCAGCCGCATGACCTTGTCACGGGTGGGATTCCTCACGCTGGCTCCCGGCACACATGTATAACTTTGTAGTAGGATGAGTGAAAAATTGTCTTTCATTTTACTTTTTGCCTGATTGTTAGTGAGTTTGAGCACTTTTTCCTTTTTTAAAAAATCATCTATGCAAAGCTTTTATTTGAATATCCCCTTTCCCCAGTGAAATAACTTTAGGTTAAGTTTACATATCCTGGAGGAGGGCATGGCAGCCCACTCCAGTATTCTTGCCTGGAGAATCCCATGGACAGAGGAGCCTGGTGGGCTACAGTCCATGGGGTCACAAAGAGTCAGACATGACTGAGTGACTTAGCACAGCATCACTTTACATATATGTAGATATAGTTCCATATTTGTACTGAGAGTTTTTGTTTTTCATGAACTCACAATGCAGTGCAAACGACTTAGATGGCGACTCTTACCTCTCCTCGTCTTGATGACGCTTCCAGGCTGCCTCCCAGTCTCTCTAGAATCACATTAACTTCTAGACCGTCGAGATATATTTTTGACGGAAATTCACTTCATGGTCACTACCTTGCGTTCCGGTTCTTCCAAAGGTCATGCCGTTTCAGCAGTCTCACTCACTACTCAGGGACAAACAAACATATTTCATCAACTGTATTGAAAAAGTGAAATCTATTCTTATTTTGCTGTCCAAGGCTGATATTAAGTGTGTGCTTCAAGAAAAGTCTTTTATAAAACATGGCATGGAATCACATCTCTGGATTCTTGTTTGGATGCACATATGCTGTAAGAAAGATGCTACTAAGTTATTAAAGAAGGGTTACACCTAGGACGTTTTTAAGAAAAGAATTGGCATATAAGGGCATGAATGTGAAAAGGGAAGATGTAAGTAGAGATCGTGGAGGAAACAGTCGGAAGCTCGGGCTTTGGCTCCGCTCCCGTGTGTGATTTGCTGGGTCTTTGCTTGATAAGCTGAATGGTTCCCTTTGTGCTCTACCTTTTGTGCTGCACAGTTTGATGCTCGTGCTTTCTTAGCGCGCTGGTGTCCAGAATTAAAACACACCTTCGAGGTCAGTGAAAGGATGGTCAATCATCTCCGTGGAAAGACACGTGGGGGACGGTGGTCCAGAGGCAAATGGGACAGAAGCAGCACCGCCGTGAGCAACTGTGTAGTATTTTTGACTCTTTATTGGAAACAGCATCCTTACAGAGAACTGGAGGCTGCATGAACTACTCAGGCAGTCAAATACATCAAAATTTAAAGCTTATTTCAACGGTGAAATTTGTCAGTCACAATGACTGACATCCTAACAACTCCAAGCATACGTCTTCATTTGTCATTTTCAGGCCCACCATCCCTTGTCATTTTAAAGCTGACTTGATATAGCCTTTTAAACCTCAACAAATGTAAAAATGTAAATATGAAATAAACATTAACGTGTTCTCCTTTGAAACTGATGGTTGAGATTTTAAAATGTGGCTTATTAAACACTTTAAAATTAAAAATCTTCCCATTGGCATGCCAGTATTTACAATCTTGTGATCTCTAACTCTTCTTTCTGAGGTGCTACCTTCACTAACAGATATCAAAGTCCCAAGTGGAATTACCAAACCTATAGATGATTATCTTAGCCATTAAATCATAAAAGACTCAATTTTCAAGACTTGGGAAAGTTTCTCCTTGTGCAGATAAGTTTGCTTCACTGGAACTGTTATGATTCAGGCTAATCCCACAGAGTTAACGAAGAGTGCCCCTAAGTGTGCAGTATTATGTGAACACAGAAGGCTACATGCTATTGTTTTTCAAAAGCCCTACATTGGCAAAATGTATATATTTTACGCAGAGTTTACACATTACTCAGGAAATGACCTTTCATGTATCCACTCAATACTTGTAGATAGTAACAGGCACCCTAAAATCTGATTATGTCTCTTTAAGAAGCTATGGCACAGGGGTCTTTTTAAGAAACTAGCAAACAACCTTCGAGAAAAGCAAAATTAATTCTGTAATAACAAGCTCATTGATTATAAGTAAGTGAGAGGAGGCCATTGTGCGTGAATAGATATGTCAGTAAACACGGTCTCTGAAAGGAAATGTACTTGGCCTTCAAGAGAGACAGCCTGCTAGAGGGTCAAGACTACCTGGGAGAGCGTTGGGTGATGTAAATTCTGGTCCCCAAGCTGACACAGTCTCTGTCGCCTTACAAGGGTCATCTTCGTGGCCCACGGCTTTCCTATGTGTGGAATGAGGCTTTTGATGGCTCCTGAAGTCCCTTCTTTCTCTATCGTTCTGATTCCAAGACTCACATGACAAATTCTCCAGACAAAACACCTAGCTGGAAGCAGCCAAAGTGCTTGGGAGAAGAATTGTGATATTCCCTCTCATTCATTTATTCATCAAAACGATTAATTATCAATATTTAGTTCATTCCAGGGATACTCTAAGCAATAGAAGATGAATAAAATGCCATGCCTGGTCCCAAGAAACATGCCCTCCACTAACAGTCAGCCTGTGATTAAAAAAGCCCTATTCTTACTCTTAAAAAGTCTGTACAATCCACACACTGCACAAGGGGTACACATGAGGGAGAAACCACTGCTACCATTTGGATCAGTGCAGAGGGAGCTGACTCAAGGGTCTTTGTAGGAGAGGAAATCATTGAATGATGTCCTGAAATACGGGTTCACTAGAGGAGCAGTGGGTGGTACGGAGTGGGTGAGAGTGGGGCACTGGAGACTGTGTTGAGACAGTTATTTACCTACAATACATTATAGCTTCAGCCCCAGAGAGAACGTGAGCATTCAGTGAATGAATTTCTGCTTCGTATACCAGCACCATGGATTATTAATTGATGTGCACATCAACTCTGAGATGTAGGAAGTTGCTTGCAATGCAGAAGAGTAGTCTGTTGATCCTTTTGAGGGAACTTTTAAAATTTGTAAATTTAAAGTTAGCTGCTTTTATTTTCTCTACTCTTCCCTGAACATGCAATGGATCAGAACATAAATAGAAAGGCATTTCTGCTTCATGTATTATTTTAAACTAAAAACGAAGAAAATAGATTGCTTATTGCAGAACTGTACCTTTGTACCTAACTACATAAACAGCAAAAAAGTACGTTTTGCCAAATAATAATCCCAACAGAACAGACTATGTCAGTCTTACTGTTTGTTATTTAAGAGCCCAAAGTAAAAGGTGGGCACTCACTCTACAGCAACCTGGTCATTAACCACTGTCATTTCTTCAGCTTATTGGTGCTGCATCATGAACATATATAACGGCCTACCAGTTTTATATGCCAAATACCATTGTTTACCTTACCTTACTCAAGATGTTTCTCTTGGCCCTTCAGAGACTGTGCTTTCACAAAAGCATTAGGCATGTTAATGAACCCATTATTCTTTTTATTGGTGTCATTCTGACGAGTGGATATTTGAATGTGGCCTGTGTCATAATGGCAGGGCCCCCGTGCACCCTGCAAGCGGCTGAGTTCTGGACTTGATGTGAGGCACACACATCTGTCTTCCAGATTAGGCTTCAGGCTCCTCTGAGGGTAACGACACTGATATTCGGAATTTTTGCTTCATTGTGTATTGTGGCCTTTGCCCTTCTCCTCTCAGAACCTGATGGAAGGCTTCAGACACTCCCCAGATGATTTACTCTCGTGTTCACCAAAGCAACAGCATTAATACACAGCATGGGGTACATCTATGTGAAACAAATTAGCGCTTTGCATACTTGACTCTGGGATATGATTTTATTAATTAGTAGATTAGCTTGAAGCAGCTGACTTTGAATTTGAATCTGGTGCTAACCTGGGAGGGTCAGTAAAGTAGAAGGTGATGGGAATCCAGACCCCCCGCCTCCTGAGAAGCCTGCGTCCAGGCCAGGGAGCAGCAGTGAGAACTGGACATGGAACAACAGACTGGTTCCAAATAGGAAATTTTTTTCCAGAGTTTGTACTGTTCTCCTTTCCAGGCAGCCACAATTTCTGTATTCCTCTGGATAAGTTACTAACATCTCTGATTTTATTTTCCCATTTCTAATTATGGTAGTGTGAGGGCTCATTTTATGTGTCAATTTGTCTAGCCCATGGCGTCCAGCTGTTTGGTCATAACCCCGTTTAGATGTTGCTGTAATTGACACTTCAATCAGTACACTCTGAGTAAAGCAGATCACTCTCCATAATGTGGGTGGGCCTCATTCAATGTGTTGAAAACCTTAAGAGAAAAGAGTGACATCTCAAAAAAAGAACAACTTTTCCCTCCCAACTGCAACATAGAAATTTTACCTGAGTTTCCAGCCTTCAGACTCAAGACTTCAGACAATAACAACTTGTTGGATTTTCCAACTTGCTGGCCTACCCTTTAGATTTTAGACTTGACAATCCCCACATATGCCAATTCCTTAAAACAAGTCTCTCTCTTTCTGTCTCTGTCTCCCTCCCTCTCTGCCTATTTCTGTCTATATATACACACATACATGCATACCTACATACATACGTACATACATTATATACACACATACATGCATACCTACATACATACACACATATATATATATTTTATATATATATATATAATTTTGGTTCTCTTTTGGCTTCTCTGGAGAAGACCAACTAATACAGAGAATGAAAATGCATATTTCAATGGTATAAAAATACATAGGAAGTGAGATGTACATATATTATATACACACATACATGCATACCTACATACATACACATATATATATATATATTTTATATGTATATATATAATTTTGGTTCTCTTTTGGCTTCTCTGGAGAAGACCAACTAATACAGAGAATGAAAATGCTTATTTCAATGGTATAAAAATACATAGGAAGTGAGGTAATTCATGTAAAAACACCTAGAGTTACCACCCATTTAGTGGAATTTTATGATCTGTTTCTTTCCTACATTTTGTCTGTTTCCCTACTGTCCTTGTTCATGTTTTTTCATATTTTTATTTCTCTTTTCTTTTTCCTTTCCTTTGTAGTAAAACAGGTTCTTCAATGCATGCAAATAACATCTTTTTAAATTTACTAACTGTATCAGCACAAATATCCTATTAAAAGTAGGGTGATATTACATGGATATTAGTGCCTGCAGTGACATTTACATGTTTGCTTTCACAAGTGAGTAATGATACTTCGTCTACACCACGTGGCTGTGAGTAATTGCTCCCTTCTGAAGATAAAGGTTAGAACGGTCTGCTGCATCATAAGTTATTCACTGTCTGTGTGTAGTTTCAAAATATATTTCCTATCGTGTTGTTCTGTCTCTACTTTCATTTAGATATTCCTCATTTTTATGCAACACAAATTTTACACTGGAAAAGCATTTTATTATTGATTTCTTCATTGGATAAGTAGTATGGTGAAGTTGACACTCAATTCAATCTTCCTTCCAGAGCAAATTAGAAAACACTGGAGTTGTGAAGTCTCAATGTAAGTATTGAGAATGTGTCTAGGGGTGTAAGATGGGAGACAGTAGGGAGAGGGAAGGAGGGAGAGAGGGGGAGGATTTGAGAGGCAACAGGAAGGCTCTTTTATCACTTAAACTATTACCAACATCTAATTGCTGATACATGAAATTAAATACACAAGAAATAAGGCTTAAATCCAAATACTTTTGAGAATACTCATAGACCAAATTCACACTAAGAAGTCAAGTGTAAGCGTCAGGGCAGGGGCTGTGTCTCGATGACTGTTGATCACTGTAGTTTCAACTGCTAGCACATAATAGGTACAAAATAAATATTCTGGTTGGAAAAATGAAGCTCGACTCAGTTCTGGAGCTGAGATTTGATGAGCGAGGCAGGAGCGTGGCTGCAGCATAAGTTTGGCAGCAGAGATGGGAAAATTGATGGTGTAGGAGGGGGCAAAGGAAACAGTGAGAGAGGCTGTGTAGTCAGATAAGCAAAGTTTACACATTTTATCATTCTGCCAAGAACAGATCAGGACCTTGTCAGGCTTCCTACATCCATTTAGCTCTTAGACATGTATTGTGTTGATGAGTCCCCTGGCCAGCCAGCCACGCTGCCAGTCATGGCTGAACCCAGAGCAACGCCTGCGTTTAGCCCAGGAGGCACGCAACCTGGCGGGCTGGCAGGCGTCCAGTGGCCGTGCCTGAGGCCTTGCTCTCTCCAGCAAACTCAGCCTGCCTGCCTTTGCTAAGGCAGGGTCTGTCCTCACTGCTGCAGTGCTTGGGTCTTGAAGGAGTTAATGCAGCTTCCATAAGGGGACTAATTTAGAACCTGGCAACAGCTTAGCCACTGCTAGAAATATGGCTCATTGCATGCTAGGTGATATAAATTAAAGTTAATGTTATATGTGATGAAATGTCCTTTTAGATATTACCTGTAATTTTGAGTATTAGGAAATCTCAGTAGGATTTTTTTTTGGAAACTAGTCTATGAGATTTCCCCTTATATTTCTTCTTTTAAACAAAGTGCCAGGGAAAGGTTATATGAATCATACTTTTAGCATAGCAGGTAGACTAAACATATAAAAAGTTATTAATAATAGACTGTGAAAATATCTATCACAAAATAACAGCCAAAAGGTTAGCATATATTATATAAAAAGCTCACATCTTTTTGTTGAAAAACAAAAAAAACAGTGAACCCCCTGGCAAGACTTGCTTAAGAGTTAGAATGCATGTAGAAAAATATCCAACTAAGCTACAAATAAATTAAATTTAAAGCATTTATGAAATTACTTAATGTTTTAGCTGTGTGAACCTGGAAAAATTGCTTACTCTCCTTGCTTCAGGGTTTTCACCTGTTAAATAAAGTAAAAATATGACCCAGGGGGCACTGTGAGCATATAATGTATTTTTATGCATGCCTTCACTAGACGTGACAACTGTTGAGACACCATGTGGCCAAGAATAAGACTTAGTATGCTTACTTGTAATTAGCCACCAGGGAAGCCCATTATTATCCCAACATTTTAAAAATGATAAGACTCTCTGCTGAAAACCATCATGGGAAACGTGCATATGCCTCTATCACAGCTCTCAGGGTAAATGGGAATAACCTTTTTTTTGAAATCAATTTGACAATATAGTTCAAGAATTATAAATTTTTATCCTCTTAATTCACTAATTCCAAGTTATTTATCCTAAAGAAAAAAATTCAAACAGAAAATGGTAACTGTGCACAGTTTATACATTCCTCACACAACTATGGTTCTTAAAAATGTCTCTTTGTGAGAAGGAATATTATGCAGTCATTACAGACAATAAATATTATTTAGCCAACAAAGCATTAAAGCAATTATTACAAATGGAATTTCAAATGCTCCCTGTAACAAAGACAGTGTTCTATGTTTTCTCATTATCAGTGGTTTTTCCCCCACACCATTTCTGGCTCTGGGATACGGGGCAGGACAAACACCTTCTCAGCAAAGAACAGGGAGGAACCCAGAGGACAGGGGAAGGAAGCCCAGCCCTGCCCCTCCGGCCACGTGAGAGCAGTGAGCTGGAGGCAGAGATGCGGGTAAGAGAAGAAAGTGGCGCGATCACCCTGTCATCGCCCCACCTCTGCTCAGGTTGAAATCTTGGATGGTGGTGGTGGTGATTTAGTCCCTAAGTCGTGTCCCGACTCTTGCAACCCCATGGACTGTGGCTTTCCAGGCCCCTCTGCCCATGGGATGCTCCAGGCAAGAATGCTGGAGTGGGGTGCCATGCCCTCCTCCAGGGGATCTTCCCGACCCAGGGATCGAACCTGCATCTCTTGCGTCTCCTGCGCTGGCACATGGGTTCTTTACCACTAGCTCCACCTGGGAAGCCCATAAGTCTGTGGCAATTTGTTGCAGTAGCAATAGGAAATTAATATGGGGCCCAAGGAATAAACCAGGGCCGCTTTCCTTCGGCGGAGACCAACCGTGATCCGTAAGGCACCCCGTGGACGTCAACTCTGCGGTCTTCCACAGACTCACGAGCCCGTTGGTGCCTCTGCCACCCAACTGCCATCCTGGGGAACAGCAGGCGTAGTAGAGGTGTGTGTGAGAGGAATCTAAAAGTCAGAGTGTCTACCTAAAAGATGCTGACTTACCAGGCGTGAACTTCTCATAAGTTTTGAGTTTATATTTTTCTTCCTGCTCCTCATTTGCAGTAGGCTCCCAGGAAAATAGACCAGTCGTAGAACTGAACTGAGTAAGATTAGGTAGGCATACTGCTGCGAATTTCTGCCATGATCACAAGGAATAATTCTGTAACACTGACTGAATTTACTTGGCATGCCAGGGACCTTCCCGACCACTTTGCATGCATTATCTAATTGAATGTTAACAACAGATACTAAGAGAGAAGCACTCTTATTACTTTCATTTTCACAGATGTGGAGACTGAGGAATCAAGGAATTAAATAATTTATCCAAAGCCTTGGGGTTTTTAAGCTGTTGGGTCCAAAATCTGAACACAAACAAGCCTGCAAGGTAATACAGGAAAATGAAGACAATTTGATTTATTCTGTTGCCAGGATTGTGGATGTGTTCTTTTTGTTTTAATTTTTGTTGATGGCAAAATAAAGCCACAATCATACTTCTTTTTAAAAAAAAAATATTGACAACTTCCAATCAGTGAACAAATTACATCTTGAGATCATTGGTCAGGGGAGTTTGAAAAGTTTATGGTTCGTAGACAGACACTGCTGTATTAGAATCTCTCAAGGACTTATTAGAGATGGTAAATTGGAGTTAATCAGGACGTTATTTACCATTGAGTATTCTAGGCGTGTTACGCCCCAAAGCTTCTCTGTTTGAAATGTTGTTTAAAAAAAGAAGAAGAAATTGTCAAGTGAATAAATGAAGGCATTCAGCCATAAGACCAGTAATGAAACTGAGCAAAATTAAAAGGCATGGGAAAGGGAAGACGCACACTGCTCGATGGGACCTGAGAGGAGAGTGTGGGTCAAAGGAGTGCTGATGAGTCTTGCTGTCTCAAGCAGCCCTTCAGCAGTGAATTTCGGTATTTCTGCCCAAAGGTCACAGATATGAATTCATAAAAGGAAGAAGGTAAACAGAGCATTTCTGCTGCATCAAAAACAAACAGAAAATAAAGACCAGCACATTTCACTCCTCTGCCACCTGCTGATCTTTAAAGATCTGTTACTGTTCAAAAATCTTAGGTTGACATCATGAAAGGAGCTTTTCTTTTTCTTTTCTTTTCCCCCACCCTCAACCCTTACTAGAGAACCCGGTCCCTCTTTTCGGTATTGTTGCCTTTATTACTGTGATTACATTCCTTCAACTGAACAGTGTATCTGTGTGAAACCATAAGGCATGGAATGAAGACTGTCCTGCTTTTCACAGCTCTCATCTTCAGCTGAAACATGACGGAAGTCATGAAGAGAAGACTAACCTGAAACAACGCTCAGCAGTTGGCTTTAATCATTTGAGAGATCAGTGCTCTCTGCTGTTTTTCTTTTTTGCTCAAAGCATCATTTCAGATGACTGCTTTGGTAAAGCCTGGCCAGTTGGCATTTGGGTTGATCACCTAATAACGTAAGGGGCATGGCTATGGAATTATAGCATTAGAATTTAGCAGGCTTAACACACACAAGCAATCATCAGCAGTCCATGAGTTGTGGGGGAAACACAAGCAATCATCAGCAGTCCATGAGTTGTGGGGGAAATCTTCCGTGCATATATCCAGGTCCTAAAAGTTGGGGGAGAAGGAGCAATTCCATATCGAGAAGATTAGTGCCTAGCGATTATATGAGAAATTTCAGTGAGTCCTGGATTAACACTAAGCCTCTGAGTTAACGGCTTGATATAATGCAACAATTTTCCACCCATATCACACAGGCCATCCCAAACTACGCGGCTGCCAAGTAAGCCCAAGGAATCTGTGGTCCACGACGAGATCCTCTCGAGCATCTTTATCCTCACAGACCTGCTTTGTCTGGGGGTAAACAAGAGGACAAACACAGAAAAAGTGGGGCTGGAAATCTTGAGGGGGAAAGTCCAAAGAATATAGCTTTATTTATTCCTCTTTTATCGCTCTCCAGTCAAACTACTATTTTTATAGTATAAATATTTTGGAAATGATAGAATAATTTAGGGGAAAATTACTTTCAGAACATTGCACGTGTGCTTTAGTCAACCAAGAAATAATGATTAAAGGGAAGAAAGTACGTCAGAACTACAACTTTGAATTTCCTTCTCTCAAAGAGTTATGCCCCTGAGCTCCTGAAAACGGGTTTGGGATGGGCATGCCGGGTTTGAAAGCATCCGGTAGGAATTCAGCAATCCCCTGGCTGCTCTGTCTGGATAGCATCAAATATCTGGATATTTGGGCATGTTGGTTATTGCTTTAGTTCTTTTCTTTCCCCAGATATTTTTGGTGTCTGAATATAGTCAGAGTCAAATTCATAGACAGTATAGGATGAAATAGGCAAATATTGACAATGCCTGAGATAGCATTAGATGCTAGCTAGCAAAAACTAAAGGGAAAGAGATTAATGATACTAAATTTAGGGTCTGAAGTAGACATACTATGAAGACATCTCACGCTATTTTCCCTTAGCTCCTGGGATCCTAGGGAGCTAGCTCGTAGAACTCACTTACTAACTGAAAGGTCATGTTTGTTGCGTGGACTAATTAGACATGGAAGGACTGGAAATAGTCACTCAACTGTCTAAAAGAGCTCCCGATTTAACAGAGCCACATAGGCACTGAAATGGAATATTTTCCTTGGTCAAAGCTTTTCACTGTCCTTGTCTTTTAGCTTGGGTTCCATTATGATAGGAATAAAATGATGGGACAAGTGACAAAAATGACCCATCAGAGACATGCCTGACTAAGGAAGATCAAGAGGTAACGGCAGCAAAGCTTTTGCATTTGAGAATCTTTGCAAAATGAGTAGGACTTCCAGATGGTTCCTGGATGACTTGCTAAGCACTTTGTGCCAGGCACTGCACTCGACCATGTGGACTCCGCCCGGAATCTCCACAGCACCAACCAGACCAACGGAGATGACCCAGTAACTGCCTACAAGAGCCTGCCGTGAGCACTCGATTTTAGGAGGAGCCGCGAGACCGTGGTGAAGGGCACTGGGTATTGTGCCATCATTTCTAAGAGAAAGTGCTGGCGAAGTCTTGTTTGGGGCACACGGCAGAGTGAGAGGCTTCCTAGCTGGTGCAGGTGGTAAAGAGTCCGCCTGCCAGGGCAGGAGACGTAAGAGACGCAAGGTTGATCCCGTCGACAGGAAGGTGCCCTGGAGTAGGAAATGGCAACCCACTCCAGGATTCTCGCCTGGAAAATTCCAGGGACAAAGGTGCGTGGTGGTCTACAGTTCATGGGGTCACAAAGAGTCGCACACACACACACACACGCACACACACGGCAGAGGGAAGGGATCGAGTCCAGGGAGCGCCAGTAAAACTCCAGCTGCATTTCTCACCCTTCCTGTCATCATTTTTTTCTCCTTGAATGCATCATTGCCCCAAAGGACGGAGTGCTTTTTCTTTAATATAATGATTATAGTAAAAGGCAAGCCATGAATGATGTGGACCCTGAAAACATCACAGGAAAAAACCCCTCAAAAGCTCCCCTGTGACCAAGAAAGGAGCTCACATCTAACCAGAGGGCTTCATTAGGAAAACAAGTTAGAAGAAAGTGTGAGAGTTCTTTATATTCCTTCTTATACTTGGAGGAGCATTTCTTAGCAGGCTTGACTGCAGGCCTAGTGTTGAGGGAAGCAAATGGCAATCTAAGGAGAATGTAGGTCTGGAAGGCATGAAAGTGGAATTAGCACGTGTGAGAAGGACTGTTAGAAATGTGCAGGGAGGGGAAAACTTTTATTTGTACTGGATATATTTTAGCATCTGTTATTTGAAGATGCATTTAGGAATTCAGATTTAAAGCACTCAAAAAAAGTGCCTCCAGAAGATCCATATGGGCAGATTAAATTCCCAAGTTTTGCAGCAGAATCCTCTGATTGCCAATGTTATCAATGGAGGACAAATTTAATTCCTTAAGCTGAAAGGGGAGCACAAGCTGCTGCTTCAGATCCCCCGGCAGGGCAGAACGTGCGGTGTGCTGAGCGCAGCCGGCTGTCACGGTGTTATGACATCAGTACTCTAGGCAGTTAGTCTCACGGACCATCACCAAACTGTTGGGTTGGCCAAAAAGTTTGTTCGGTTTTTCTGCAAACGCTTACAGAAAAATCTGAAGAAACTTTTTGGCCAACCAAAGCATATTTTCCTCTCCCTGCACCCCTAGGGATATCTTAAATGCTTCAGGACATTTTTTTGGGGGGGATAGATTCACATTAATAAATGTGATTAATGGACAAATAAATTTATTTGGGTCTTAGGAAAACACCATCTCTTTCCTTTGTGAATTTAAACTTTTGATCTTGAGGTGCTCAAACCTAGCTGATGAGCTAAATTGATTGGCATTTCTTGTGCCATGGGAAGATGCTGCAGTGAAACTATTTCTGCCTCAGATTTTTTCGTGTGGTGCCAGCTCAATACTGACAGGCTTTCCTGGTGGCTCAGAGGCAAAGAATCTGCCTGCCGATGCACGAGAGGCAGGTTCAATCCATGGGAGACGAAGATCCCCTGGAGGAGGAAATGGCTACCCACTCCAGTATTCTTGCCTGGGAAATCCCGTGGGCAGCGGAGCCTGGAGGGCTACAGTCCATGGAGTCGCAAAAGGGTGGGACATGACTTAGCCACTAAGCAACAGATATGATACTGAAGTGGCGTCAGAGACACCTTCAAATGGAGGATTTACAAATGAAATTATAGAGAGTGCTTTCCATGGTTCTTGGGTTCCTCAACCAGGTTCAGGATATAAAAGGTGGTCAGAGTGGAAAGAAGGGAGGATTTCTTTCCCCAGTCCGGGCTCTGATTCCTCATCTGAGGCGATACGCCCGCGGGGCCGGTGTGTCCCTGTGGCTTGGAGACGTTCAGGGCTGGGCCGTTCGTCTATGCTGCAGGAAAGAGGGTGCTGCCTGGGTCCCCTGCTCTCCTGGTGTCAGGGCAAGAGTGGAGAGGGATCTAGATGTGAGTGAAGAGAGGAGAAAATGGGTGGCTTTGCCGTGGGCTCCATAAAGTAGTACCAACTAAAGGAAAGGAGACCCACCAACAAGCAGCATTGGTGCTCCATGCTGGGCCTGGGACACGGAGGAAGGAGTCACAGCTCAGCTCTCAGCGTTGGCCTGGGAAGGGAACCGAGGTTGCAGAGGCCGGGCACAGGGGCCCACAGAGTCTGTGCCGCGGTCTCAGTGTCTCCACGCAACCTACAAGGTGAGGCCGCCCAGAGCTGGTATTCAGTGCTATCAATAGGTCTTTCCAGCTTCTCCCTACTCCTTCCTCCACCTGCTCTTAGTTATAAGAAACAAGACTAGCAAACTGGGAAGAGTTGAGGGGAGGAGGTGATTACAGAGTTACAAGACAGAGGAATCAACCAGAAGGGAGCTCCTTTACAGCTCAGACTTTCAACCTGAAGGAGGCTTGTTTTAACCAAGGGAGGCTTGTTGCCCTCATATTTGTGTGTTTATTTGCTTATTTATAAATTAGTTTGTTCTCATGAGGCTTGTCTTTCTAATTTTTTAATAAGGTTGGGTTTGCAGTGGATTTTAGGGCTTTCTAATGCCTAAAACTGAGCAGAAAGGTCAGAATCTGTGCATGTGTGCATGTGTGTGTGTGCATGCATGTGCGTGTGTGTGCATGTGTGTATGTGTGTGTGTGTGCGTGCGTGTGTGTGCATGTGTGCACGTGTGTGCGTGTGTGCGTGTGTGTGCGCACGCATGTGTGTATGTGTCTGTGTGTGTCTAGTCACTCAGTCATGTCTGACTCTCTGCGACTCCATGGACTGTAGCCCATGAGGTTTCCTCTGTCCATGGAATTCTCCAGGCAAGAACCCGGGTCTCCTTCATTGTAGGCAGATTCTTTACTGTCTGAGCTCCCAGGGAATGAGACTCATATCCTCTAGCAGCTGAATGTTGCCCACATTGAATAAAATTTGTAAGTACAGCGGGAGATAAACAAAGCTTTATCTTGATCGCATCAGGAATTGTGTTGCCTACAATACCTAAAGACTGTGTCACAACCACTCTGGTTGTCTTACCCCTCATCCTATGAGAACTCTGCCTCAGAAGACACTGAGTGGCTTAGTCACACGTGGACCAAGCGGGGCCAGTGCCACGTGGCACCGTGTTGGAGGTTGAGGCAAAAAAAAAAAAGATCAGTAATACTGATCTTATTTTTGTTAATATTCTAGCATGTTGTCCATCCTGGGTTTATCTGTATCAATATTGATTTTTAAAAATGCATGAAATATTATTGATCTTGACTCAGGATTTTGGTCTCCCTTTGCATTTTGTGCCTGAGTTTTTCAGTCTCCACCTGGTCTTGGCCCTGTTTGGAGCAGTTGAATTTTCCAAAGGAAGAAAACTTGGTTTCTTCTATTTGTAGTGAGCATCTTTCCTCTCCCTTCCTTTAATATTATAATTTTGTTGCCGGATATTTTGTCTTTCGCAGACTCCTCTGGACACCTTCCGTTTCCGGTCCATCCACACATCTCTCTGGGCATCAGACCCAGTCAGCAGCTTCGGTATTGCTGCTTGCTGTAATGCTGCACTTATAAAAGTGACTAATAGAAGTGCTTTAATCTAAAGTTCTAAACCAGAGGTTGGCAAACCTTTTCTATTAAGAGGCCAGAGAGGAAATATCTTGCGCTTTTATAGGCCACACGTTTCTGCAGCAACCACTCAGCTTTGTCATCATAGGCTCAAAGCAGCACAGACAGTACATGAATGAACTGGTGTGGCCATTTCAGTAAACTGTTGTTCAGAAAAACAAGAGCAGGGAAGACTTGGCCCATAGGTCATGATTTGCAAGCCCTCTTCTAAGCTGTGCTGCTTAGCCACGTCACTGTTCGCTTTGCCTTTCAAGGCGATTTAGAAAGGAATAAGAATGTTTAGGATAATTGCTTCTTGAGATCTTTACGTGTGTTCTTGGTTGCTTCAGTCGTGTCCAGCTCTTTGCAACCTCGTGGACTGTAGCCCACCAGGCTCCTCTGCCCGTGGGATTTTCCCAGCAAGAATACTGGAGTGGGTTAAGCCCTCTTCTAAGCTGTGCTGCTTAGCCACGTCACTGTTCGCTTTGCCTTTCAAGGCGATTTAGAAAGGAATAAGAATGTTTAGGATAATTGCTTCTTGAGATCTTTACGTGTGTTCTTGGTTGCTTCAGTCGTGTCCAGCTCTTTGCAACCTCGTGGACTGTAGCCCACCAGGCTCCTCTGCCCGTGGGATTTTCCCAGCAAGAATACTGGAGTGGGTTGCAATTCCCTTCTCCAGGGGATCTTCCTGATCCAGAGATGAATCCATCTCTCTTGTAACTCCTGCATTGGCAGGCAGGTTCTTTATCACTAGCGCCACCTGGGAAGCCGGTTAGAAATCTTTATACATTAAGATTTTTTCTTTTTTTTACTTATTGGAACTTACGGGAACATTGACTTAGCCTGGTTTTTAAAATTAGTCTTCCTCTGCATAAACTTCCATCAGGTAATCAAAGGGTGGCCTATTTATATAGTAATAGCTACCATTTGAGGTGTCACCCAGGAAAGACCACATGCGTAGATTGAAAAATCAATCCTTGAAACAACTGTGCAATTATTATTTGTTGTTTAGTTGCTAAGTCTTGTCCAGCACTGTTGCGACCCCATGGGCTATAGCCCGCCAGACTTCTCTGTCCGTGGGATTCTCCAGGCAAGAATACTGGAGTGGGTTCCCATTATTATTATTCCCATTTTAAAAATGAGTCAGAAGTCAAGCAACTCGCCTAAGGCCACGGAGCCTGTGTTGGGCAGACCCAGACAGGAGGCAGGCTCTCCCATGCCTGGGCCTCCCCCCCACAGTCCTCCTGCAGCTGGAAGCACACAGGGCGGCTTCATCAGAGCCAGGCTTAGACGAACCTGGGAGAAGAAAACGGGGAGGTCACGGCGGAGAAGGCTGAGAAAGACCCAGAAAGTGCCATGAGCTGGCAGGGGGCAATTATTCTGATGACCTCGCATTGCAGGTTGGCCTAGGATGGATTCCAGGTTTATGTGGCTTAGGGAGCTCAAATTGGGATGCAGGCATTTCTTTTCTGTGGAAGCTCGTACCTCATTTCATACTTAATTGTGAAGGTGACTGACCCTGACCATCTTCGGTAGCGTTCCCTGATGTAACTCCAGCTCTTGTTTTCTGATTATCTTAACTACTCTTTTGGAGGAGAAGGGCCTGAGTAGAGTTCTCATGCTCAAGTCTGCACTGACCCCCTTGTGCGAAGTCGCTCAGTCGTGTCCGACTCTCTGCGACCCTGTGGACTGTAGCCCGCCGGGCTCCTCCGTCCATGGGATTCTCCAGGCAAGAATACTGGAGTGGGTTGCCATTTCCTTCTCCAGGACTGACCCCCTTAAGCATTTGTTAGACTGGTAAGAACTAAGGAAAGCTAAAGAATATTTATTCTCTGTATTTGGAAAAAGCAACACACAGGTGTGTGTGTGTGTGTGTCTGTGTATGAGAGAAAGAGATAGAGTGAGAGAGAGCAGTCATTTGCTTTTAGATAAATATTCTGCTTTTCTTGAATACATAGACCTGCCTTTTAAAAATAGTTATTATAAGCCATTCATTTTTCAAAATAGTAGATATTTTTACCTCCAAAATCTTTTTTGTTTTAAAATGGCTTAATGATTTAGGGAACTACTGATTATTAAGATGATAGGAAAATATAAATTTAAGTTTCAATTGAAATAAAATAACATTGACTAACTTTGCTCCAGCAGTGAGGAGGAATACAGCAGGGAGCAAGCTACGGGCTCCCGAGACCTCGGGACCTAGGCCTGAAGGCACATGCTGCTCCTAGGTTTCTTAGAGTAAAACTGCTTGCTTTGTGTCATTTAGAAAAGGGTGGAAACGTTTTCACTTTTTAACAGGTTGCTCTGAAAGTGCTATATGTCTATTTGTAGAAACCCTGAGAGTTCAGGGAAATTAATTTCTGAGAGTCATTGGGGTAAAATTTCTGAAGAATGAAAATTGTGGTCAAATATATGTTTCTAAATAAAATGAAAGCCAGAGCAGTGAATACTAAAAAGAGCTGGAAAGGCGAGGGGGTGACCTTTCTAGCTAGCTGGCTCCGCAATGTGCCATCTAAACTTTTAAAGCTCTCCAGTGGCAGGGAAGGCTCCATGAAAATGGATCATTGATTGTATTAAAATGAATATCTTAAAATGTTCATTTTTATGTTTTAACGTTATAGGGACGCTTCATTAGACACAGTGCAAAACACCATTTCATAATTAGTTCAGCGACGGCCAGGATATATTGTGGGCAGCTTGGCCCAGCTTGTGTGAACATTTCAAAGCCTTCCATGGTTTCACTTTTCTCTTTTATTTAAACACTTTGTTTTGATGATACCTTTTCATTGCTGATGCCTGTCTTAATTCTGTATACATTTTCCCTTAAACATCTTTCAATAAAAGGCAAAAAGGTTTCCAAAGGAGCCTAAGAAAATTAAAGATGCTGAAGAAATATCTCAATATTTTGCAGATTTATATTCAGTGTTCACTCGTTTCAAATCCTTGCCTTTCCTTTTCTCTCTCACTGGAGATTGATACAAACAAACAGGAGACATGAGGGAGCTGATAAAGCCCCACTTCAGTAATCCTGTCTTTATTTTCTCTCAGGAAAAACGTTTTGCAGATTAGTAGGAACTGGTGAAGTTTTATCTTACATTTCTTAAATTCATGGCAAAAGGCATGTGTTGCTCTAACTACGTGCTTTCCGTGTTTACTTGTTGCTTAGTCGTTCAGCTGTATCTGACTCTTTGGAACTCCGTGGACTGTAGCCCATCAGGCTCCTCTGTCCATGGGATTTCCCAGGCAAGAATACTGGAGTGGGTTGCCGTTTCCTTCTTACTTACTTATATCTCGAGAGCGACAGATTCCATCAGCCTGAGCCTCTGTCACTTGCCAAGGCTTCCTGCTCTGAGCATCTTCTTACCTCTAGCACTGATTGCAGTTCCAACGATGGGACTCTCCCAAGACTCACTGTGACTGGTAACCTCCTTTACACCAAGTGTGTCCTCTGGAAGAACCCGTTACTTCGCTTGATAGCAGTCATTATCAAATCTAAATCAATTCATTTATCAGTGGCATGAGGTATGTTGAGACCCTGAACATGAGTGGGAAATAGGAAAGGCAACTTGCAGTGGAGCGGATGTTTCCGGACAAGGTGAGCCTTGGAGAAGGCAGGCGCAGGTGAAGCCCGTGCGGGGAGCTTTCAGCTGCAGCCGAGGAACCGACGGGGTGGAAAGTGTCGGGTGAGCCGGCATGTGTGCGCCTGCGTGTGGGTGTATGTGTGAGCTCTGATTCCTGTTTACCTGATTCACACTAGGAGGGTGCTGTCGGAGGCGTCTCCCATCCATCCGTCCAAGGCGCAACGTGTTTGCATGTCACCCGCGGATGGGTAAGTCTGAGGGCTGGAAGCTCACCAGAGGCTACTGAGACCCTCTGCGCGGCTGGCGGCACCCCCATCCTGACGGCTTTTTTCTGCGGTGACAGCACTGGGGATGTGGCGTTTCTCCTTTCAGTCTCGATTACTCGCCAACTGCTGTGTTAAGAACTGTGAACCCAAGGAAGACTGCAAGGTCAAGGCCTTCGCTCTGGGGCTGTAGGTCCAAACCTGGGAACGAATCTTTCAAGGGCCAGGCAAGGGGACAAGAGGGGGCGGGTGGGAAGACCAGCAAATAGGGACTGAAATAAGGCAAGAGAATGGTGTTCCTGCTCCCCCTTGATCCATAAAGAGGGACCCATATCGTGGAGTTTGGGGTGTATTCTGGGGCCAAGGTTCCGTGTAAACTTGCTGGAACCCAGTGCGGTGATTAGAGATGGAATGAGAACTGCCTCCAACCCTCCCCCTTCCCATAAGCCTCAGGCTCTCCTCCACTGCTAAGCTGCTTCTTGCTCTAGAATTCCTCTCTGTCCTTCTCTTTCTCCATCAAATACCTTACTCCTTCACCTACAGAAGAACTAGAGTTCCCAGATCTAGGAGGTGGCGGGCAGTGTTCTTGGTATTGGAGGCGGAGTAGATGACTAGCCTTAAAGACGTCCAGTGATACTGTTTTTGTCCTCAAGACCTAGTGATGTGTCTTCAACTCTGATCCCTCCTTAACTCCTACCCTCAATATTTGTCTTGAACATTAAATTTGTTGAAAGAGAAGGGCATGCCTGGTGTTTGGACTTGTTCCACTGCTGTGTGCTTCTCAATCCACTGTATCAATCCCAGTGTAACTGTTGTTAGGAAAGCCACCAAGGACCCACGAGATGCCAACTCCACTGGTCGAGCTGATGCCCACTTGGCTTCCCCATGCACTTGGCACTGTTGGGTACTCTTTCCTTCCTGAAATTGCTTGTCCGCATTCTCTCTGCCTGAAATTGTGTCTCCCTTCTGCATTCTCTCTTCCCACCGCGTCTTCTTATTTTTATTGTTTGCCCTCTTAATGTTCATGTACAATACTTCAAGGTTTCGTCACTGTCCTTCTTTAACTAATGAGTCTTTCCTGAAGATCTCACTCCCTTCTGAGTCCATGGAAGCATAACGCTTAGAGAGTATATCAATAATAACCATGGATTGAGTTCAGAATCAATCCTCGGTGATTCACATACTAATTACAATATGTAGTGATACATATATTCATGTATATTAAGTTGCTTCTTTCAAAATCATTGGACATGCAGCATTATACTCTCCACTTTGTAGCTGAGGACGCTGAGTCTCAGAGAGGCTGAGTACCTTGTTCCAAGTCATACGGCCAGTGAGCGGCAGAGCTGCAGTTTGGGAGCATCTCCTACTGGCCAAGCCTCGTCTCTTTCCCTTGTGACACGGTGCATCTCAGTGTATGCTCTGCATAAACTTCTTCTCCTATGATTTTGATTGCCCGCTGATGCCCATTCCTTCTGTTAAATAAATGCTGATGGAATGCCCTTGTATGCCAGGCATAGGACTGCACAAATAGAGGAGACTCAGCTTCCCTCTGTGTCTTTCAATTCCAGGAGCACCCATACTGCATTCTGTTCAAAAGGAAAGCTGTCTTTCTTCTTCACGCCCAGTCTCAGGTTTCCTGTGTCCCTGACTCAGTGCTTTTCTCGTCCTGGCTCCAAGTCAGCCCCACCTGTGAGAGCTGTGAAAAATGCAGACGCCTGGCTTCACTCCAATCCTGCTCTTTCGTAATATCTCAGGGTGGGTTGGGGCACCTGTGTTTTTATAAAAAGCCGTGGATAATTCTGACATATATAGGTTAGAATTTATGGCTCACATCATGGGATCATCTGATCCTTTGGAGTTACTCTAATAATTTCTTTTCAGACCCATCCCCATATTCAATTAGTCTCAACATTCTGAAGAGTCCATTTCTCAAGTGACTCTTAAAGACACCACCTCTGTTTATTCCTCTTTTGACACTACTATATTTCAGACCCTTAATATTTCCCCTAGATACTGAAATAGCTTTCTAAGAAAACTTTATGCCTCCCTTCTTGAATAGATCTATACTCCCACCAGAGTGATATTTTGAGAACTCAAATTTAATGATGGCATTACCCAGCTCAAAACTTTCAGTGGTACCTGTTACCTGTAGGATAAATTCTAAACTCTGTGGCCCGGCATATAAAACCTTCAACAATGTGTTCATTCCTATTACCTTTTAGCAATCTTGGTTCCACTTCTGGCTTTATCTTCTGCCCTGGTCCTTACTCTACTTCATTATAAGTATTTGTTTAATGAGTAAACAAAAGAATGGGCTTGAGATCTAGCCCCACAAATTATTCTGCTATCTTCTGCAGATGTGGTGACAAGACAGTGTGAAATTGTCAACACAGGTAACAAATATTTTCTGCGTTAGGAAGCATTTTGGAAGCACCTGGCTTGCTAGGTGAAATGCTTTCCTGTACAACCAGAAGATCACACTATTCTCAAGTCGTAATTCATTGATGTTCAATGTGATGAAGTCAGGTTCCAAGCCAGGCAGGCTGATAAGAACAGGAACGCCTCCCAGTTGTCACAGATAAGACACGGCTCACACTCAGCCTGGATTGTCCATCTCTTCTCTGAGAGTCAAAGAAATGCTGTGTTTGGGGCATCTGAGAATCAGCATCCTCCTTCTGTCTTCCGCTGTTTGCTCCCTGAGGACAAGGCTTACCCGTCTCATTCCCTGCAGCTCTTCCATCCTTAGACAATGCCCAGCACATAGGCACCCTCTGATCTGCATTTATAAAAACTTCTCAACAGCAGCAGCTATTGTCTCCTACGTCTTCATAGTAATGCTGATGCATGTAAAGGAAATTGTTCCATGAGGTTTTGCCTGAGTGCCTTGGACGAAACATCCAGTTATGATTCCATTGCTCTGTTCACAATGAGAAGAAGACTCTCACTGACTGTAGAGAATTTAATGAACATCTATTTTGCATCACTTTATAATCAGCCCTAGCTTTGTGGACTACTATAACATACGCTAAGCATTTGAAGAATGATTCAGTGGGCCTAAAATCTTCTCTCCAAGAATGACTTGAAATCTTGTGACTCAAAGAAAGATACGAAGAAACACGACCCACTCATTTAATTGCATGGTGTCTAATATATGAAAGGGGCTTCCCTCGTAGCTCAGTCGGTAAAGAATCTGCCTGCAATGCAGGAGACCTGAGTACATTCTCGGGTAGGGAAGATCCCTTGGAAAAGGAAATGGCGACCCACTCCAGTATTCTCGCCTGGAAAATCCCACGGACAAAAGAAGTGTACGTGTTAAGTCGCTTCAGTCGTGTCCAGCTCTTTGCGACCCTGTGGACTATAGCCCGCCAGGCACCTCCGTCCATGGGATTCTCCAGGCGAGAGCACTGGAGTGGGTTGCCCTGTCTTTCTCCAGGGGAGCTTCCTGACCCAGGGGTTGGACCTGCCTCTCTGTGTCTCCTGCATTGGCAGGCAGACTCTTTACCACTAATGCCACCTGGGAAGCCCCAGGCGGGAAGCAGTTCCTTCCAAATCCAAAACTGAAGCAACTGGTTTGTACCCTGATACACGTGACCAGATTACCGTTCTCATTATCTTTGCTTGCCAAGCTCAGGAAGTTATTAATGGATGTAAAATGATCCTCCAGTCCTTTAAAAAATCCAGCCACTGTGTTTGCCTCCTGACCTCTTGCTGCAGAGAATTCCATATACGAAACTAATGATGTATTCCCTATCATTAGATCTAAATGTACTGCCTGCTAATTTTATTGAGTGTCTCTCTGCTCTTATATTAGAGAAGAGTGTAAAAGGGGGCAACTCATTCATTTTCACTGTGTCCTTCATTGGAATCCCTCATGGAGTTTCTTTCCTTTCCTTATGTTCATGCTTAAAAATTTGTTGGTTTGCATTTTGAGGGGGCTGATTATTAGTGTGTTTAAAAAAAAGTGGAGGTGTAATAACAAAAGCCATTTCCATATTTACTGCTGTAAAAAGCTAACCCCAAACCCAACAATTGTGTGTTAATTGCGACTTATTTCTGGGAGGCTTGAACAGTTATTGTGGTGGGTCAGCACGCCCGTTTGGGGTTTTAATTCTGCCTCGGACGATGTCTTTTCTGCAAACACTATTAGGGGTCTTCGGTGACGTTCACTGATCATTCCATGTCTTTTATTTCCATGGCAAAATTCTGGCAGCCTGAAACTGAACACGATGCTCTTTTTCTGTTCGTTTGTTTATAAACAAGTAGAAAGGTCTTTTTCTTTCTACAGCCAAAAAAAAGGGCAAAAGAAGACTTCTGAAACACAACTGCATCTCAGCCACAGCAGGTGAGGCCTCCCTGACAGTAGCGTGAAGGACTGCGGATTTCATTACTTCTCCGGACACGGGGAAGAGAGGACTGTATGAGGTCCCTGGTGGCACACTACCGTGGCATTGAAAATAATTTTTTATAAGACTCTTATGTATTAAGTGAAGTGAAGGGAAAGTCGTTCAGTCGTGTCCGACTCTTTGCGACCCATGGACTTTCCAGTCCCTGGAATTCTCCAGGCTGGAATACTGGAGTGGGCAGCCTTTCCCTTCTCCAGGGAGTCTTCCCGACTGAGGGATTGAACCCAGGTTATGTATTCAGTTCAGTTCAGTTCAGTGCAGTCGCTCAGTCGTGTCCGACTCTTTGCGACCCCATGAATCGCAGCACGCCAGGCCTCCCTGTTCATCACCATATCTTGGAGTTCACTCAGACTCACATCCATTGAGTCAGTGATTTATGTATTACTCTGGCTCAATTCTCTGTGAAAGGCACGAGGGCTGGGGCTGAGGCGGATCGCTAGCTCTCTCTCCAGTCTGTTAATAAGCCCTCCATCCCGCAACAGCCACAGTGCTGGCCTTTCTGGAGATTCTGTGGCGACTGCCACAGTCATTTTGAATTTGAGGAAAGCAGTTCCTTTTGCTGAAGTGACAATGTTTTGTTTTAGTGACAACTTTTTGTTTTAGCATCATCAGTAAAGGCACATCTCTTCTCTATCCACTTCTGAAATGGTAACCCGTGGAATATTGACCATCAGTGATATCCCCGACTACTGCTGCCTGAAAGGCATTCCATTGATCTGCTCCAGTGGGTGTCCCTTCTCGGGGCCAGGGGAAGCCCCCAGTTCAGAGGGGCCCCTGAGCTTGCAGTTACTGCAGTCAAGAGACACGGTTAACAGAGCTGTAGCGGCAAGCAGTCCTTCCCAAACTAATAAGAGATGACTGAAATCCATCTGTAATCATCTACATGGACATCAGTGTCAGGGATGGATAGCTTGCCGTAGAGCGGGTAGCCTGCAATCAGGGCAAGATGGGTCCTGGGGTTAGGTTCTAGTTGAAGCCTCTCAAGATGATATTCATCATTGTTAGCGTCTTCTCAGGCTCCTTAAAGATTTTCTAACAGTGAGCCCTTGATCTTCACTTCCCCCGCTTTCCAATCATACAACAGAACTCTCTCCACCTGAAATTCCTACAATGGTTTCTGTGAACTTGGCCAAATCCTGACTGATACAAAGTATTTGATACTGCAAATGAGGTATTATTGTATCAGTGACCCGAAATACTTAGTGATTGCTTAGAAGTTGGACAACAAGCAGTAAAAGATCTGATACCGGAGACTGAAAAGATAGTGGCACGTGTTATGCAAAATATTTAAATGACACTTTGTCATCTACTGTATATTGAAAAGGAGACTTTGCACCTTCTAGAGCTTGTAGCTCTACCGTAGAACTGTAGTGGCGTGTATCTGCAACAGTGTACAAATCATACAGTTGTGTCTTAGCTGAACTGGGAGTATATTCAGGAAATAATTTATATCATCTGCAAGCCGACACAAAAAGAGTCCAAAGATCCCGGGTGCTAAATTCTGGGAAAAAACGTGCTATTTCTAGATATTAAACAAAAAAGATTTGGAGTGCCAGATGTTCCGCAAAACCTCTCACCTGAATCAGGTGATTGAGGAAGATGATCCGATTAAAGAAGCGCATCTTTGTCACTCGTGTTTCCTACAGCGTAGGGTTGCTCACGTTCCATTAAGAAGTGTGCTTAGAAGGAATGTTGGTTGAGGCCGCCAGCATACACAGTTAGCTGAAGGCAAAAGGGTTAGATGTCTACCAAGTTACTGACAGAATTATGTTGACGTGGAATCCATGAACTTTTACCGATAAGACCTCTGTTCAACAGGTAAAACAAGCTGGGCCTCCAGCCTTCCGTGAACAGGAGACAGACGTCAAAGGCTGAGAACAGCCCGCGAGTAGAGCCTGTCCCCTCCCACCCCACCTCCCCTTCTTCAGCTGCTGCCAAGAAGGCTAATGAGTAAGGATGAGCCTCCCAGAGTATGAGCTGAAAGTCACAAAGAACAATGGCCCAGGGCGTTGTTCTGAGAAAGCAGAATCAGGGCCTCTATTAGAAACCTACTCTGTTCCCTGGTTAGGGAGCACAGGCTTCACAAATTCTGCCAACGCAATCTAAAAATGGCAAGGACTTCTTGTCTCCTCATTCTCCCCCTTTGGATGGATTCTGTCCTTTCCCCCAATATTTTATGCATAGAATATGCAGGGAGGTTAAGCCTCTCGTTTTTAACGGAACTGTTACCAGGTCCAGAGAGAGCCACATCTAGACCATACGGAAGATCATACATGTGTTCTAAGATCCTGGGTTCCTAAGCGGGATTCAGTGACCAGAGGCTTTTCCCCTAGGGGAAGGGGTCAGTGAATTCTCTAAGCTGGAAATCCAGTGAAAACATCCGGGGATTTTCTGTACGGGCAGGCTGTGGGAGAAACCGCCTGAGACGTCCTCACACACATTCCCTCGACTCCCAAATGTTTTTGCACATAGTTTGGGGTCGTGGGACTGAGTTCTTGATAACGGAATGAGCTTCAAAAGGAGGTGAGCCAAGACCCCTCCAGCTGGAAGGAGCGGAGTCAGACAGTTAGAGCCAGGACTCGAGGGCAGCCCTTACCGTGCTGGGCCCCCGAGCTTGTCCTGCTGGGCTCCTATACAGTCCCCGGAAGCTAAACAGCCGCTCCTTTGTGCACGCATAATTCCACCATTCTGTCCGGAATAAAACGTGCGATTTACTCTAAGGGTTTATCACGCTAGGTGCATGTAACTTCCTTGCTGTTCCAGTCATCTTGCAACCACGACGCATGCACGTCTTTAGATGATTATCACCATGTTCATTTTCCCATTATTTTAAACAAACAATCGAAATAAAAATTGGTAGAATATTTAAATTATTGTTCAAACCACTGTCAAGAGAGAGACAATAACCTAAATTGTTGACAAATAGGGAGGCTAAGTGAATACTCATTAGACAGCAGACATATAAAACAATTCAATCCATGAAAGGCAATTAAAAGATATCATTGTATAAGGTATCAACTGTGGTTTCTCCCCAAAATGAAAACTACCTCTAAGATAAATCATATATTAATCATATTGCAGAGAGCAGAAACGGTAGCTTTCTTCAAAGTGTTTTTATAACTTTCTGGAAGTCTTGGTTAAAAACCTCTCTAGGCATTGCTATACATAGAAACTCAAATTGTGCAGACCATCACCGTCCAATAGAACTTTCTGCAGTGATGGAAACTTTCTACATCTGTAAATCATATTGCAGAGAGCAGAAACGGTAGCTTTCTTCAAAGTGTTTTTATAACTTTCTGGAAGTCTTGGTTAAAAACCTCTCTAGGCATTGCTATACATAGAAACTCAAATTGTGCAGACCATCACCGTCCAATAGAACTTTCTGCAGTGATGGAAACTTTCTACATCTGTGCTGTGCAGTATGCTAGCCACTAACCACATGTGGCCACTGAATAATTAAAATGTAACTAGGGCAACTGCAGAACTCAATTTTTTATTTGATTTTATTTTTATTAGTTTAAATCAGAATAAGCCTTCCCTGGTAGCTCAGACGGTAAAGAATCTGCCTGTAATTCAGGAGACTCGGGTTTGACCTTAGGTCGGGAAGATCCCCTGGAGAAGGAGTGGCTACCCATTCCAGTATTCTTGCCTGAAGAACTCCACGGAGACAGGAGCTTGGCGGCTACACAGTTCATGGGGTTGAAAAGAGTCAGACACGACTGAGAGACTAACACTTTCATTTCTCTTTCAGTCCCATTTGGCCAGTGGCTACTGAATTGAATAGCATAGGTATAGAGCTTACCTGACCCTCGAGTCAATATTTTGCTGTTCAAAATGGGGAAAAAAAGACAATATATATATATAACATCTTAATTGAGGCTCATTTCTTGCTGAGAATGTGTACATTATACAGGGCCAACTTGAGCAGCCATTTGACAAAGTGTGTTAAGAAGTAAGGCAAGAAAAGACAAATGAGGATTTTTTTTAATAAAATAAAAGTGAGTAGATTAACCCAGGCACACATCCCACATGTGGTTTTACAGGCTAACAAATCTTATTTTTTAAATGAATAATTAAAGAATAATCATGTGGAATACTAAGAATAACTTGTAACTGGGAAAGGGATATAACATGAGCAGGGTGAACACAGACAGATCATCCAATTTTTGACTAATCCATCCATTTTGTGGAGAGTATTACAGCGTTTTATTTAACAAAATTCTGAATAGCCACTCTCCATGAGGATGGAGCCATTAAGTATTGTAGAACTCTGACTATAAGTTGCTGTTCACGTTGATTTACACCCTCTTCCCTTCTTTTCCCCCTTGAGGGACCGTTTGAAATATATTATCTTGGACCCAACCAGCAAGAAGAGAAGAGTGAATGGTCGTCACCGCCGCTCAGCTATTTCATAGGCACCTGAGACTTGGCCTCGTGAGGAGCATACTGGCAGCCCAGTTCTAAGTTCCCTGGAGGTTTTTTTCTTTAAGCTATAAAAAGAGGCAAGAATACATATATTCTTAAAGAGTACAGGAAAATTACATGGAGGGAAAGGTCAAGAGCAGAGTCAACGCTACTTCCATTTAGAGCCCAGCATTCTCCTCCCAATAATGACTTTTTTCTTCCCCATGAACAGGAGTCCAGCAGATGGAAAACCAGGAAAAACAATTTCCTTTCCCTCCAATTCTTTTCCCTCCTGCCTGAAAAATCTCTAACAGATTTTTCAGCTAATAGGGAAAGCAAATTTGCCTTCTGCTGCGAATGGGCCTTTCTGTATTCAACTTGGCTCTCATGTTCTTTCCACTTATTCTGATTATTCAGGAGTGTCTGCCTCTTTTCTTCCCCTCCAGAGCTCTGCATAAAGGTGACCTCTTCCTGAACTACGAAAGACCCACTAAAATAGCCTCCTTCTGCTAAAATATATTCTCTGTAGCCCTTTGATAGTTGATTGAGATGCACGTGCCTTTACTTGGGAAAAATAAAACAACGGGTGGATTGGCTCTCATGTTCAAATTTTAATTCAGGGTTTTTAAGAGAACATCTCACAAGGGGTTAAAATAAAATGAAAAATTAGAGAGGATCTCTGAAGCATAAAATTAGAACATTGGGCTCATTTGTTTCCAGCCTTCTGCTTCTATAGATAGGTGGAACTGAGACAGAGAGCAGGTAAGGACCTGAAGCCGAGTGCAGAGAGGGATGCTTGTGATCGGTTTCAGGACGTGGGCGCCATACTCCTTATTTTCAGGCCTTCTCGTCTAAACGGAGGACTGGTCTTACTGGATCTTTAAGGTCACATCTCTACATAGTCTCATCATGGATGAGGCCATATCAGTGTTTGGGGATGGTCGATGCTCAAGGAATCATAACATTATGGACCACAAAGAAGATTTTTTCAGAATTTTACAGAAAGAGAATTTTACACATTCGTCATGGGAGGCTTGTGGGACATCTCATTTTCTACCAAATTTCTCCCTCCAGATTGATGAATATGCATTTGTTAATATTACCTCAAGTCAAAGAGACCAAAAAGGTTGATTTTTGTTTCTACATTAAGCACTAAGGATGCAATTCAAAGCAAACTAAAAACCAAGCAAATTACTGCCGTTAAGCCTTATATTCATGTTTTAACCTGATAGATCAAGGTCCTAGTTAGCCATTTGCTTGCCTAGAAGATGCTTATCTGCTGACACTGATCTATTATAGGCTCTGATAGCAAAGTATTTTCCGAATCTCTCTAGCTTCAAAATCAGCAGAATTGGCCAGCTCTGAGTGGATTGTTATATTGCTGATCCTCTAGGGTTTTGTTTTCATATGGTAGAACCCTCAGAAAATTTAAAGCAAGGAATGGAAATTTTGAAAATATTATACTAACAAGTAAAAAAAGGAAAGCACCTGCATGGTTGCGTCTAAGAAGACGAGTTTCCAGAATCCATTTAAATACTCTAGAGTTGGAAGCTAGATGGCCAAGTTGTGTTCCGAGCTGCAAAACTGTCACATATATTTTTCTCACAGCATTATAGGAATGGGTCTGGCAGACAAGCTAAGGACTTCAACCAGTGCCAATAGCCCAGATTCCCACAGAGCTCCCCCTCAGAGTGCCAGGAGAAAAATCCATTCATCCAGCAATAGCTGTATCTGTTTTCAAATTAATTTGCTTGAATAAATTCCCATTCCCCGGAAAACAAATTCAGAGAAGGCACATGCCCTGCTGATAATCCAAGTAAAGTGTGCTTTACAGATGGGAGATTAATACGGCCAAATGTTTGATGGCACTTTCTTTTTTAAAAATAAAAATGTTTTTCTCACTAATAAAAAGCAGCTGTTAGAAAGAAAAATGAGCAGTGGATGGTTGTTTTGGAACAGAAAACAGTATTTTAGAAGGAAACATGGCATACTGATTCGGGGTGTGTTGGCACGTCGTGACGCGTGTTGGTGCGGCATGGTGTGGGCTGTGACGGCCATGTGGTGGTGGGTAATGACAATGGGAATGGTTCTAGCCAAGAGATGACGACCATTAGTAGGTAACCCTTCCTCGGGGCCTCCTCAATTAAAGGCACATATTTTTATCCAGTAAAAATGCATTTGAGCTAACAAGCAATCTTCTGTCTTTTCATAGAAGTATCCATTTTTAAGATCAGTCATTGCTTAGATGTAGTTACATGGCTTTAATGTGAATAGTTTCCCCTAACACCTAGCTGAGATGATTCTATGGGGGAGCAAGAGAGTTTGGGAGACTGGACAGGCAGAAGGAAGGGACCTGCAGGGACAGACAGCAAAGGGCGGTGAGCGGGATGCGTACATAGGACGCTCGGGGGCCAGGAAGGGAGTGAGAGGGAGCGTCGGAAATGATGAGATGTGAAGAAGCCAAAGGAAACCACATCCTTTTGGCCAACGAAACACTTCCTTTTCCTGAATACACTTGCGCTTCACTTTAGTAAACTGCTAACACTCAGTCAAGTGGATGATTGTAACCACTCTATAAATTTATCAAATGTAAGAGATAGGGGTAAAGGATTATGTAAGACATGGAATACTCTTTTTGAGAAAGGTATATCTAAACTAACTGGACCCAAAGTTAGTCTCAACTCATGACAGTTCACACAGTCCAGGGAAGTTGGATTTTTAGGACAGCTTTATGGTGTTTTATGACTGTCAAGTGCTGGCAGCGACCGAGCTTGGTCTGCGATTAGCACATCAAACGCCCGCTGGGGTGAAGCGTCGGAGTCAGGCGGGCTCCTCAACCTGCGCTGCTCTTCACAGCATCCCGCTGCCTCCCGCGTTTCCTGAGGCTTCCATCCCCCACAGGCAGAGGGAAGAGCTGGGGTCAGAGGGGCTGATCTCATCACGGCCGGTTCACCTGCGCGGAAGCCAGGTGAAGCGTCGGAGTCAGGCGGGCTCCTCAACCTGCGCTGCTCTTCACAGCATCCCGCTGCCTCCCGCGTTTCCTGAGGCTTCCATCCCCCACAGGCAGAGGGAAGAGCTGGGGTCAGAGGGGCTGATCTCATCACGGCCGGTTCACCTGCGCGGAAGCCCAGGCGCCCGGGGTCGTTTCTCACCCGGCTCTCTGGCTCCCGGTGACTCTGAGCCCCAGCTGCCTGGGCCGCTCACCCCAGGTTTCTTTACCGTCTGAGCCCCTTTCACAATGGCCACGTCACTCTTTCCTTTCGTGGCCAAACTCCTGGAATGGGATTTCTGCACTGGCTGATTCCAGTTTCTCTCTACCCCTTCTTTCTTGAAAACATTCCAACCAGGCCATCATTCTACCACCTCCCTGAAATCCCTCAGCAGAAGTGGACCCTTGCCGATCACTGGTGGATGGTCTTCACATTGCTAAATCCAGTGATAGAGTCTCAGACTCCAGCTGACCTGACCACAGAAGCAGCTAACACAGTGCTTTTTTCCTTTCACTTGACTTCTCCAAAATTACACTGCCCTAGTTTTTCTCATTTTCTTCAGCTGTTCTTTCCCTGTCCATTTTTCCCCTGTTTTCTTGCTAGCCTGCTCTCTAATGATGGAGTGCCTCCAGATTCAGTCCTTAGGCATCTATTCCATCTATTTTTAGCTATCATATCCATTTGGACATCTAACAGACATCTGAATCTGTCAAAGCTGGGCTTTTGATATTTCATCTGTTTCTGACCTTAACCTGCTCCTTCCACAGTCTCAGTTAATGACTACTTTATATTTCCCCGTAGGCCCCAAACTTGGAGTTATCTTGCCTTCTTTTTTTCCTCTCATACTCACTATTGAATCATCAGTGAATTATACTGGCTCTATCTTCAAAGCATATCCAGTGACCACTCGTCCTTACTCGTAACAACGTTCTCACTCACGTTGGCGATGGTAACAGCCTCCTAAGAGGTTTCCCTGACCCTCCGCACAGCAGGCCTGCAGACACGTACGGCAGAGCATCTCCCTCCTTTGAGGGAATTCCTCCAAGGGCTCTTTTCTTAGGGAAGATAAGAACTGAAGGCCACGGCTTCCGGCTACCGCATGCCCTGGCCCTGCCGTTGCTCTCTGATTGCGTCTCCCCTCTCTCCTCCACCTCCAGCGTGTGCGCATCCTTGTGTTTTTCTGTTAGCCAAGAAACTTAAAAGTGGCATGTAGTACCAGATAAGTAAGTATCAGTTGAATCAGTCAGATAGAGCTTGAGACATATCATCGGCTTATCTAAACATGTACAGTGAAGCAATTACTAGAGATTGGACTCACTGCCCCCAAACTCACACTCTTCCCTATGAATCGCACCTTGACAGCTGCTGCTCTTTTGGAGGAGGACTCTGAGTTGGTCACCGTAAAATAACTGCCCCAAACAGGTTTTAGTTTTTAGGATTCTTGGAAAATACTCTTTCCTGAGTTTAGAGTTAAACCATAAAAAGGTAGAATCACCAGACTTCTCTTTCTTGGAAAATTTTTGTCTAATATTTTTACTCCTTAAGACATGATTGGTTTTGTTGGTTTTATTTTTCATACGGTAGCCTTGAACTGAATCTTATCCCCTCCAATCACAGCCCACAGTTACCTTGTTTACCACCACTTTCTTCCTTAGAAAAGAATATAGGTTCCCTAACCGTTATTGAACTTCTTACAGATGTTGGTTTAAAGAAAACCTTTTGAACTTCTAATAGGTTTTGAATTCATGAATCCTGAAATGAATTTGATTCTTGAATCACTTGTCCTAGAGCCAGAGAAGGGAAGAGTGAAAAAGAGTGATCCTAGCCCAGATAAAGTCATTAACCACAGTGCCAAGGAAGAAGCACTGGCTCTTCCAGCCGCTGCCAGCTCAGGAAAGATGAGCCAGGGGGCTGCTTTTCAGTGTCTGTATTCATAATTCTCCTTGGAAAGAGAGGACCCAGGGCCGTTTCATAGTTAAGCGGTTACCTCCAAGCAAGGGGACCTGTGTCACACATAAGCGTGTTGCTCTGAGAGAGGGTACATTTTTTTCCTTTGGATCTACTTTTCTTTTCTTCTCTTTGGTTTCCTCCCTCTGCTGCATGGCTTCCCAACACAAGCTGCCTCCTCGGAGAGACGGCTTCGGATTCCCAGCTGTGTTGTGACTCTGGGCTCTGTGGGAGCCACTTTCTCTCCCAGCTGATAATTTTGTCGGGGGACCTGGTGTGACATGCCTTCTCCAGTGCCAAGCTCCCCGCTGCTGAGGGACCCCGCCTCCAGGATGAACGCCCGAGTATTTTGTTCTCCTGGAGGGCTTGTGGGGTCACGTGGTGTCTTTCTTTGGAGAAGAGGCTCTCCGTTGTTGTTTTAAACAATATGGGAGCTCACTCAGAGGCCAATGAGGAAGTGTGTTTGTGGGGAAACAATTTATTATTTTAAGTGGTATTTTTAAGAGGGATATAATTGGCCTTTTCCTGATCTTTCTTGAGGATGCTACATTTCCATTTCTCCCACAGACTAATTCAAGACAAGTGACTGTGCAACTTGGATGCAGCTCCTGCCCTCTGGAGGCTTCCTGGCTTTGATGACGCCTGTTCCGTGAGAGCTTTCTCAGACTTTGGAGCTCTAGGGGGCCTGACCAGTAACAATGACAGCAGTGTGGTGGCCAGGGTGTGAGATGCAAATGCAGATTCTGAATCCCCATGGCGGCTTCTGGGACCCTTAGACCTGATTGCAGAGATGGCTCTGCAGAGTGGGACTACCCAACATTGGATTCTGCGTCAGGCTTACTGGTGTTACCCTGCAGGCAGAGGCAGACAGGGGCAGTGTGTAACTTCACCTTTCACTTCCATGCTTAACTGAATTAGACGATCGACTTAACTGCTTGATTTGGGACCCCGTAGATGTGGCCTGTTCACCCAAAATGCACTTTACCTGCTTGACTGGCATTTCACTTCCATGCTTAACTGAATTGGATGATCGACTTACCTGAGGCAGTGTGTAACTTCACCTTTCACTTCCATGCTTAACTGAATTAGACGATCGACTTAACTGCTTGATTTGGGACCCCGTAGATGTGGCCTGTTCACCCAAAATGCAGTTTACCTGCTTGACTGGCATTTCACTTCCATGCTTAACTGAATTGGATGATCGACTTACCTGCTTGATTTGGGACCCTGTAGACGTGGCCTGTTCACCCAAAATGTATTTTACCTGTTCGACTGGCATTGACCCTTGTAGCCTAAAGAAAAGAACGAGAAAAAGAAGCATCTAGAAAGATATGATGCACGTTAAGCGGAAACACATTTCTTTTTAAATTAGAGCAAAAAGCTCACTGTAAAGGAAGCCCTCTGGAGGAAAGTGAGCACTGTGCTGTAGAGCTAAATTCTTAGTATTACCTGAGCCATTATCTCCACTGGTGGCTTCAAAGTTAGGGGTCACTGGGATCAACTGGGGATGGAAGGCTTGTTAGGACCCTGGCAGTGGGGTCTCCCTCTTAGATTTCTGGGGGCAGTAGAGCTGGGATGGAGCTGAAAAAAGTGCATTTCTAGCAAGTTCCAGGAGTTCCTGAAGCTAGTTTTGTGACTCCACTTTGAGGACCACTGATTTAATCCATTGTGTAGTAAACATTCTCCTTCCTGGGATGTTTATCACAAATTACTTGTAGGGTGATAATGCTTATGTCTTTGTTACACACAGTAGTGCTTCTCAATGATTTATATGATTTATTTTAAGCACAATTCATACCTAATATTTAATTAAAAAACTGATCAGCTTCAAAGGATGTTCTAGAGGAGTGAAGTAGGAGACAGCATGGGAAAAAGCAGCGTTTCCCGGACTTAAGAAAGGTGTGGATCCATTCAAGTTGATTTAAGTTGTTTGGGAAGATCTCCTGGAGTAGGAAATGGCAACCCACTCCAGTATTCTTGCTTGAAAAATTTCATGGACAGAGGAGCTGGTGGACTACAGTCCATGGGGTCGCAAAGAGTCAGACACGCCTGAGCGCCTGAGCATGGCACATGATGATGCTGGGTTATGTTGAAAGAAGCTGAGTGGAAGTTCATTATGCTCATAAATGTATAATTTATATTTATGTGTAGTATTAAACATAAATATGCAATTGCATACTCAATTCTATAAATAAGCATAAGTGTACCTAATAATATGAAAACATATTTTGATATAATCTGAGTTCAAGTTGAACTCAAACAGAAGTATATAAGAAAGTTCAAATTAGCATCCTCAATATGGCTGATAATGCTATTTTGAGGAAATTAAAACAATCTTTACACTGTAACTCTGGCAGGATCCTTCTTCAGCATGTCTAATACCACTGTGCATATGTGTGAACACCCACATCTTCCACCTTTTAAATTTTAACTCCTGAGACACATTCATTCAGCCAATGTAACATGCTATGATTTGACCTTTTCTTCATTATTATATCACTTACCTATTAGATCTGCCTGTTTGTTTCTTTCTTTTTTTCTTTCCACGATCTCTCAACCATCAGCATAGTATTATCCAGCACCAAAGTAAGCATCGGCTTATTCAAAAGTATTTGCATTTGCTTTGGGAGTGCCTGTTCTTTTTTTTCTTTTTTTTAAAGCACTGTTAAAAACAGTGAGAGAAAAAATTCCAGATGAGGAACCTGACCTCCAGGAGTAGGGGCCCAGGCAGGGAGGTGGGAGAGGTAAAACGCTGGACTGAAGAAGTAAACCACATGTTCTCATAAAATGAGGTAAAGAGTTTGGATTTTCTCTGAATGACAGTAGCTCAGACATTAAAAATAAATCTGCCTGCAGTGTAGGAGATCCACATTTTTGATCCCTGGATCAGGAAAATCCCCTGGAGAAGGCCATGGCAACCCACTCCAGTATTCTTGTCTGGAAATCCCATGGACGGAGGGGCCTGATGGGCTACTGGCCTTAGGGTCACAAAGAGTCAAACATGACCGACACAACTTGGAACTCACAGGAAACCACTGGAAGATTTTGTTGAGGGAACTTACATTACTTGGCAGAGAATCTGTCCACTCCATGGAGAACAAGCTGTAAACGGGGAAGGCTGGGATACAGACGTGGACCTTAAATCTATGACAATGCTTCATTTCAGCTTTTTCATCCAAATGATACCAACGTGGTGGTGTGCTCATATTAACTTTAAAGACAGCCATCAAAATTCCAGCATGCATACATTTATCAGATGTGTAGGGAGAATGCAAATTTTCTACAGTATTTTTATAATAAAACATTTTGAAGTATCATAAAGAAGCCTCTCGATATGGCCTCAGGTTTGTATAGCGATTCTGTTTTAGGAGAACCTGTGTAGGCTTTGAAGGCAGACCTGGTTTCAACACCGCTCTAGCCTGTTAAGCCATTGTTTAACCTTGCAGGACCTCTTTTCCCCCAGACGGTGCTAATAATGTTTCTGACTCTGTGTTTGTGTGTGTGTGTGTGGTGGGGTGGGGGTCAGGTCCATAAAGTCATTGCACTGAGCTTTGGGATCGTCACTTTACATATATTTACATACATTTAAATAAAGATGTCAAGAGAAAAATGTAACACAAAATAAAAGCAGGTTAAAGACTTCGGAATCAAGAGGACCAGGGCAGTTATAATTATCATAGGGGAGAAAAGAGACCCAGGAAATTGAGATGGGGTCAGGACCAAGATGCCTTTCTCTCAGTCTTGGCTTCCTGGTGCTTCTCAAGCATGCTCTTAGGAGGAAATCAGCGGTGAGAGGAACAAGAAGGCTCCCAACTCTCTGGAAGAAATCAGCTTATTTCTCTGTAGTATCGCTTTGTAGATAAGGATAATTTTCATTCAGGGGGCTAATCCATTGCTCCAATTTCCGTGTTGAACTCCAGGTCAACCCCACCGTGTGTCATCAGCGGACCACCGATCTCCGCTCCTTGGTAGAATTCTGGTGGTAGTGGTTTCATAACCATTAATATCTGTGCTGCTGACCTCAACTGTTTGTGAATTATGCCACAATCCTAATGATTGTGATGTCACTCTCCTAAGGATGCTTAGACGAGACATCTCCAGATAGCCTTGTGATGTGGGGGTGTCATGATCTATTCTCAGAGATGAGAGATGCAAAATGGGGTAAGAGAGGAGGTGAAGCTGAATGTATATCTTAAATTCTTTTCACCCTCTACATCTCTGATAAAAATTGTTAATAGAAAGCTTTATTTTAAATACCATTTCAGAATATATATTTACAAAACAGAGAAACCAGGAATTCTTATTTTGTCCAAGTGACGCCAGGTCCATTCGGTTGCTCCACTGTCCTTACAATTACTTTTGTGACAACAATGACTAAACTTAACTCTTCCACCAAATATGCTTAAGGATAATTTCACACCCCAGCGCAGTGCAGCTGCTGCTGCCATGGCCAGTGTTTAACAGCTCAGAGCAGGATCACAAGGGAGCATCAGAAAGAAAGCAGAGCAGACTATTTCCATTTGAAACCATGGAATCAAGGTATATCGTGTATTAGCTCCACATTCGGACCTTTTTTCCCCCCATTGAACAATTCCAAAGGGATAAATCCTAGTTATGGTATGTTTAGAAAAATGTCTCTAATAACTTTTAAAATAAGTTGAGCTCATCAAGATCATGGTACATTTTGCCTAGAGTCTTTTTCTCTTTTAATTTTTAAATTCAGGTATGTTTTGAGCATGTTTCCATTTCATCTTCACTTAGCCTACCAGGCTGTAGTATTCCAAAAGTTATTTGATGTTGGAGAAGTTCTGTACATTTTTTATAAGCCATGTTAAGCACTTCTCTTTGAACCATAAAGTTGCATTTTTGCCATCTCTAAGTGGAAATCCATCTGTACAAATAACATAGAGTTCCTAAGTGCAAAAATCACTAAAGAGGGGGAAAAAAGTGTTTTGCAAAATCTTTTGTTATCCTGGAAGATGATTCCCATCTACAAAGAACCAAATTAAGTAAGTAAGTCTTAGTAACTCAGTCATGCCCTACTCTTTGTGACCCCATGGACTGCAGTCCACCAGGCTCCTCTGTCCATGAGATTTTCCAGGCAAGGATACTGGAGTGGGTTGCCATTTCCTTCTCCACGGGATCTTCCTAACCCAGAGATTGAACTCAGGTCTCCTTAACTGCAGGCAGATTCTTTACTGACTGAGCTACAAGGGAAGCCCACAAAAAACCAAAGGACACTCCATTCTTTAATAGTCATTATAGAACGGAAGCACACAACCAGTCACCTGATGGTTCGATCAGATCAAAGTCTAGTTAAAAAAAAAAAAATGGAGTGTGAAATTGCTAACCATTATCATGCATATATTTCTCTTCCTCAACCAACTTTGTTGATGAAATCTTTCACTTTTGAGATAGCATATATATTTTACTGGAGAAGGAAATGACAAACTACTCCACTCTTCTTGCCCAGGAAATCCCATGGACAGAGGACAGAGGATCTTGGTGGGCTATAGTCCGTGGGGTTGCAAGAGTCTGACACATCTTAGCGACTAAACCACCAACCACCAGCGTGTATTTTACATTGAAATTCAGCAGCTAATTCAGTTTTTTAGTCCCTTCTCTTTGCCTTTATTCAAGAAACTGGCCATGGTTTCTTAGTGATGCATTAAAAAAATTTAAAGCCAAGGGTAACCTGGACAAGGGCTTATTTTTGAGGAACAAGGTTCTGCCATTAGAGACCCACAGTTTTGAATGATAGGGCTTACATTTTTTCACTGACGAACATGCAGATTTTACAATGGAGAAAGTGAACCTGTCTGCTCTGATCTAGGACAGGCCTTGACAAAGGAAAATCCAGAGAGCTGCACTTACCGTGGGAACTGGGGACAAGATAGGAAAGCAGGCTTCCCCGGTGGCTCAGACAGTAAAGAACCTGCCTGCAATGTGAGCAACCCGGGTTCGATCCCTGGGTGGGGAAGATGCCCTGGAGAAGGGCATGGCAACCCACTCCCGTATCCTTGCCTGGGGGATCCCATGGACAGAGGAGCCCGGCAGGCTACAGTCCACAGGGTTGCCAAAAGTAAGACAGGACTGAGTGACTAACACTTCCACTTCAGGAAAGCTGGAAGGCGGAGCAAGGCCCACTCACAGTCCGAGAGGCCCTTTCAGTGGTGGTCAGATTTGGTTTTTGTTTTGGGAACTGTAGTCCATTCTTCAGAAATGTTCTTTAGACAGAGCAGATGCAGGAGCCGTGTTTCTGATTGAAGAAAGGAGCTGCAGGAAGGACAGAGGTCCTCCCTATGGGGATTCTGTCGTTCGCCCTTGGATGACCCCTCCTAGCCAACCCCAGCCAACCCCAGCATTCCCGAGGGTTAGTTTGACCACCCCTGTGACCGATGCCAACTCTCTCATCTTACAGGTGAAAAAACCTAAACCAACAGAAACATAGGGCTTTTATCCATGTGACACGAATCAAAATTTTTTTGGCAGGAACTAAGTTGCTTTCATTGTCCTTTGCCAGAGGTTGCCAAACTTCTTCTGAAAAGGGCCAGATAGGAAACAAATTTTGTGGGGCATCTGGTCTGTGGGGATTCTTCATCTCTGCTGTTGTAGCAAGAAAGCAGACAGACAATACATCACCAAATGGGATGGTTGTGCTCTGATAAAATGCTTTTTATGGAAACAAATTTGCATTTTATATAATTTTCATATGTCCCCAAATGTATTCTTATAGTCTCTTTAAAAAAAAAAATCAAAGAAGTACAGATCATTTTTGACTCCTGGGGCTGTACCAGAATAGATGCCATGCTCTATTTGGCTATAATTTGCCAGCCCCTGCATTATACCATCTCTTTATTCACGTTAACTGGCCCTTCTCAGGCGCTACCTTAAAACAGTTTGGACATTTTTCGGGTTCGTAAAGCGCCGCTATTTCCCACTGATGTCTTCCATCCAGCTGCTCTGCGGCCCTGATCTGGTCATCCTCTGCATTCCCTCCTCCGCCCACATCTTACAGTCTCATCTGCGAGTTAAGAGTTCACTGAAATATTAGGATGCTCATGACTGTTTTCCCACTGAACACGTGAATGCCTACGCAATCAAAATCAAAGCCAAACTTGGTTTGACTTCCTGTGCGTATCCAGGCCTCCCAATTTCTGTGATGTTGCATGAGGAGACCTGGCTGAGCCCTCTCAGGCTGCGTGGGGCTGTCGAAAGACGCGCTTTGCTTCCTCTTCTCAGCTGTTGTTCTCCTGAGCTAGATTCTTCTAAATTGATGAAAGTCAATAACATCAGAAGCAGCAACATTTGTAAGACTAATTAAATAATAACTAACATTTTTCCAGCAATCATTATGAGATACAAAATAACAATAGTTAAGGGTGTACAATCTATCTTCAAACCTAGGATAATCCCAGCTCTGCCACTTTGATCTGTGTGATATTGGGCAACTTACCTAAGTTGCCTTGACTCGTTTCATCATATATAAAATGGCAATGACAATAGCAGTATGTTCCTTATAAAGTTTTAGAACCAAAAAATTTAATAAATGTGAAATTCTTCACACAGTCCCTGGTAAATGTGAGGTGTTATAAATAGAGCACCATTCAGTGTGTTAAAATCTAGACATTGTCCATGTATATGATGAAAATATTAGCTAAGAATTATTGAATGCTTACCAGAGAAATCAGGCAATACTCTAAAGTCTTTCTACACATTGAGTAATTTAATTTTTTTGATAATCCTCTGAGATAGATGCTATTAAAATGTATTTAAAGATGAAGGAATTAAGACACAGAGAAATTACTGTCACTAGCCCAAGGTCACATACCTGGTAAATGGTAGAGTCATTCTTAAAAGCAAAATAATTGAGAGTTAATGCTGAAGAGATGTAGGTTGAAAGTTCATATGATCCTATAACTGAAGTCCAAGCATCAGGTGAATTCAGGCTTTGATAGTTCCTGGAATATTAAATATAAGAGACATCTCTTGAAACCTAGAAGAGTGAGTTATAAAAAATGACAAGAAAGTACTGCTTTACACAGTGGGCAGGAAATCCAGGGAATTTATTACCTTAGGAAGCTCCAGAGGCGTCTAGAAACCTGACCTAACCAGGTAAGATTGTTCTTTGGGGAGGAGGGAAAGAATATATCTCCCCTGCCGCACATATTACTTGATAGGTTAAAGAATGATGGCTTAAACAAAATATTAGACGGGTTTAGAATAGTAATCTTATATCATTCTTGCCTTAGTAAGTTTTATGTTCCATTTTTTTAAACTTTCTCCCCCGTGTGTGTGTCTGTGCGTGTGTTAAGTCGCTTCGGTCATGTCCAAGTCTTTGTGACCCCATGGACTGTAGCCGCCAGGCTCCTCTGTCCATGGGATTCTCTAGGCAAGAGTATTGGAGTGGGCTGCCATGCCCTCCTCCAGGGGATCTTCCCAACTCAGGAATCGAACCCACGTCGCTTATGTCTCCTGCATTGACAGATAGGTTCTTTACCACCAGCACCACCTGGGAAGCCTTGCTTACAGTCTAATCAAGTGGGTGGCTCCAAGGGCATCAGGAGGTGGGCAGTCACCTGCAGAGGTGCTGGATCCCAGCTCAGCAGCCTCTGTTGAATTAACCCCAGGCGGGAGCCTCTGCTCCCCTGTCCCCAGTGCTTTTGATCAAGAGCCAGCCTCAGAAGATTGACAATTAACTCAGGGTCTGAAGGGATTGTTTTGAGAGCATCTACAGAAATTTGAACACCCCAGTGGACAACTACAAGCACTTTACACAATCATGAGTTTGAAATCTGGGGGCACATCATTATGCTATTTGGCTCAAAATGTTTCCCAGTATGTTTTCTTGCAGTCTGTAAAGACTGAAACTTCAGAAGACATTAATTAATTGCTGACAGTTTTACCAGCATGCAGTGGGAGAAAAATGAACAAACAAAAGATAAAACAATTTTGGCTAAATAATTGTGCTGTTGAAAAACACTTTTTTTCACCTTTAGGTAGAAAGCATTTCATTATAGCGTTTTCAAATATTCCCAAGGGTTTACACGTATTTCAGGCTAAAAAAGCTCAATTTTCTTCTTTTCCTCTTTGCCCAATTATCTTTTCCTTTACCATTAAAGTCGGGTAAAAATAATATCTTGATATAATAATTGGTTTTGAATTAGTCATTTCAGTGAGCTATCTTGCTCCACAAACCTGTTTTACTTTTGTGGTTCCTACTTTAATAAATAATATCACTGAAGCTAGAAACCTTAGAATTCACCCAGAATTACCCATAGTCTCCCAAACCCACACTGGCAAGTTGATCCTACCCTGGGGATATGTATCTAATTCCACCACAACCACTGAACTTATCAATGTCTTGCAACAGATACCAATATCTATTTTTTTTTATTTTAAAATTTTATTTCTTTATTTTTTGGCTGTGCCACACATCATGTGGGATCTTAGTTCCACAACTAGGGATCAAAGCCACACCCCCTGCATTGAAAGGGTGAAGTCATAACCACTGGGCCACCAGGGAGGTCTCTACCATAATTTTTAAAGACTGTCTCCCTGCCACTCTTCAAAAACCTCTTCAAGCCATTAAAGTAGAATTATTTACTACTTCATTTGTACTTTTATTTTCATATACTAGCATGTTAAAATATTAAACTGAAGATGTGAACAGTCATTGGAAACAAGAGTTTGAATCTTAGCTCTGCCACCTAACCATAAGCAGGTGATATAACTTCTCTGAGCCTCAAAAGATATCTGTGAAATATGGACCCAGGAGGTTTTGGTAAAGATGGAATGAGCCAGCGTAGTGGTAAGCATATTATCAGTGATCAATAAATATTCATTTTCTTCCCAGCATTTACTGCTGCTGCTGCTGCTGCTAAGTCGCTTCAGTCATGTCCGACTCTGTGTGAACCCATAGACGGCAGCCTACCAAGCTCCTCTGTTCCTGGGAGTTTCCAGGCAAGAGTTCTGGCGTGGGGTGCCATTTCTTTCTCCAGTATTTACTGCAGCCTCCGTCAACTGTGATATAACTGGTCACGACTGTGTGGGATCGTGTGTATATGTGTGTATTTTGTGTGAGCTTCCTGAAGACAGGAACCTTCCAGCACCCGATAAGTCTCAGGAAACATTCGTTATGTTGGATTAAGCCCTAGGTCTACGTCTTTCCTTCAGTTATGTTATTAACACTGTAGTCAATAAATTATTTTTTATTTAAATAGAGAAGTTGAATGACTTTATTAATTTTTGTATTTTACCTTGTTATTTTTCTCCAAAAATTTGATGGGTAAATCAATACGTGATTATCTGAGTTATAGCCATTAAAATAATAAAAATGAAAACAACAAATAAAAATGTTGAAAACAATATCAGTGTTAGGTTTCTTTTTTTAAGTCAGGTATTTGACATCATAGAAGCTATATATATATATATATATATATGTGTGTGTGTAACTATAAAACTACATTTTCTTAAGGACAGGTATTTCTATTTTAAAATATGGGTCTTAATGTTAAAATTATAGCTGAAAGGGCTAAGAGTCCAGATCCATTAATATTAGAAACGAGTGGTGGAATATAATATCATGAACTAATGGCTCCATAATATAAGGAACGTATTTTAATTAAAAGTAAAACCCGCAGCCTATTTGAGATTAGTCTTTTAATGGTTGCCACCCAGGAGCAGGAGGAGGAGCAAGTGGAGAGAGCCCTTTCAGCATAACTGAACTCCGGTCTAAGCCAGTGGACTTTAACAGGCCGAGCCAACTTTACTGAAACGAAATCCCATTTCCCAGAATGTGGACCTTTTTCCTAGAGAATGACTCTCCCTTTCTCTAGTAGTTCTCCAACAAAAATACAGTTTCTTGAGTGTTAATATCATCTTCTACCGTGCGGCTTATGCGTCTTGGCCAGGCTGCATATTTCCTGAGCTCCAGTAGCTACTTTGAAAAATCGTGGTTTCTCTTCTGAGTCTTTTCACTACTTCGTCTTTACTCCATGAACGGGCCTGTGTCTCCTGGTGCCTAGCCTTGATTAAAGCCGTACGTCTCCCTCTAATTGTCCATAAGACGCCACATGGATGGCTGCATTCCTACGGGATTTCTGATTTCTGAGGAATAGAAACCAGTTTGTGTCTCTTGTAAGCAAGAGCATCTTGTGATAATTTATTATCCATTATATATTTTGGCAGCTTTTTATTGTGGTACCATTTTTCACTTGCACAAAAGTTGCGAGATTAGTGAGAGGAATTCCTATATACCTTTTCCCCAGATTCAGCAGCAATTTTTGCTTTTTTTCTGTTAGCTGTGTCTGTGTTTACACCTCTGTGTAGCCAGTCATGCATCTTTATCTGTATGCCTGTGTGTGTCATATCAGTCCATAGTGGATTCTTGTTATTTGCAGTAGTTATGCTTTATAACTCTAGCAGGAGCACTGAATTAGTGAATACTGAATATTTGATCTTAGAAGAAATACAGGATTATATTCCTCTGAATCTCTGGTCACAACTATTTTTAATCAAGTGAGCAACACATAACTTTGTATTATGTGTGTACTGTTTAAAGACAGCTTATTTGATATATAAATATTATTATTTAAAACATTTATTGATTAACAGTATAATCAATATAATCAATAATGTCAACTCATTAACATTGAACTTTTGACCAAGGGCACTATAACTCATGCTGGAAGGAAGCTCACTTAGGCACGTACTTTCTCTATAAGGCACATTACAGCCTTCTTGAATCTGGGAACACTAAACACCACTTCTGCACTGTGATTGGAGGTCATTTTAAACATCAAAATCACCAACAAAAAGTAAAAAAATGCCCCCCAAAGTGGCACTCGATAGAGCCAGCAAAAGACATGTGTTTACAACATGAGGGCTGAAGCAAGGCCAAGTGTATCCTTGTTCTGCCTCCTCTGGGAACAGGCAAGTCAGGAGACTCAGATTTTTTGCCACTTTGCCTATGCTTATGAATGATGGCTGGAGTATGGCAATCATTGATTTTTTGAGTTACAAATAAATATAGTGAGTAGGCAAATTCACGGAATTGGATTCTGTGGATAATGGGGATTAGCTGCATAAATGTTTGACCCTTATATTTATATATTTATGTCTTTTTTTTAACCATATGAGAGTAAGTTGGAGACGTAGCTATCTACCCATAAATGAGGCATTCTCTTACAAAACCAGTACAGTGATCGAAGTCAGAAGCTTTAATGGTGATAAAATGCAGTCTGTCTTCCATATTCAAAGTCTATCAGCTGCCCCCATTATGTCCTCTGCAGCTATTTTCTGTCTCCCCCAGTCTGGAGTTCAGTACAGGAAGCAGGATGCATCTCCTTTCATTTCCATGGCTCTCTCCTCCTGTAGAACAGTTTCTTTGTGTTTGTGCCTTTTGACGTTGATATTTTTAAACAGTTGTTTTGTACAGTGTTCCTCTATTGGGCTTGTTTGGCGTCTCCATAATGAAATCGGCCTGATGCGTTTTAGTAGAGCTATCGCAGAAGTACACTCTACCCTTCTCAGGGCGCCGTATCAGAGGTGTGTGCTACCGTGGTTTATTTTAGCTCTTGGTTAAGGTGCTGTCTGCCAAGTTTTTCTACCATTTTCCCTTTGAAATTAATAAGCAATTAATGGAGAGGAAGATACTCTGAAGCTGCATAAACATCCTGGTTCTCATTAAACTTTTACACACTAGTTTAAGCATCCTATGTGTATATA